>WOGO01003389.1:3538-14420 GCA_015342085.1 Leptinotarsa defecta | reverse complement strand
ATGGAGCATTTACGTAAATATATTACATAAACATGTTCCGTTAATTTTATGTCATATTTACGTAAATGTAATAAGTGTGTTTGCTGGGAATAGTTTTTATTTCTTGGATCTTCCAGACGGTCTCTTCTCTAATTTATTGTCCAATATCTCAGCAGGAGGATGTAGTGAAGTTGCTTCCTTCAATGGGTTCGCCTTGAGTGAGTCGATGGACTACGAGTTATGGTTAAAGAATAAATTTTTTTTTTAGTTGTTCCGGGATCTTGAATTCGTGCTAATTTAAGTTCATTGCTCAGAAATTTTCTGTCTCTATAATCTTCCGCAATATAGTCGTGGGAAAAATATAATCCTAAATTCTTCAAGGTCTTTGAAATCTGGAAAATATTGCTTTTCAATCTATAATTCACCAGTTCCAACGATAAGTCGAGGATGTCTATCATCATTTTTATTTCCTATTCTATAAATATCGCGAACAACCCGTTTCCCACAAGAAATTTTTAATGTGTCATTACAAAAGATTTTTGAGAAGGGAAACAAATTGTAAATAACCAAGTGTATAACGAAATAATACTGACAAGAGTTTCCTCCCCTACCCATAATACACAGGAGCCCTGATTGCAATTTTCACGTGATACTTCATAATCGATACGTTCGAAAAATAATCTCCAAACTCTACTTACTAATAAGATGTGAGAAGTGTCTCTCTTGTTGCTTCTCGCTCGAGGGCTTTTAGCCAGTCTCCTCGTGCCCATAATGAACAGAAGCTTCGTTCGGGGGCGCAGCGGTCTTGCTCGAGGCAATGCTGCCACCCTAAATTTTTTCATTCGCTTTTTCTTTTCTTCGCAAATACACTGCACTCTGCTTTGAGATATAATGGACTTCTACCAGAGGTTAAACTATTGTTCGTTCTGTGTATAATCCAACTGTTTAAATTGCAATCAGAAAATGTTCAAGTGACATGCAACGAATCGAACCACGGATCACTGTGTATACTGAAACCAGAATAAACTTGTTAGCATGTCAGAAATGCGAAAACGGAAGGTTGGGCTTATTTCATTTTCAGATTTTATTCCGAATAAAATAACTATTAGTGAATAATGACAAGAAGATACAAATTTCAAAACTTTAACTACAAAATGTCCATCACTTTTTGCTATAGTTCTTACTTTGCTAATAGAAGTCCCAACTTAATGTTGAACTGCATAAAAATTGAACTTGTTAATTTTAAATTTAACTCGCATTTATTTTCAACAGAGGCAAGTTCATAATATATATCACAAATATTAAGCTATCAAACAAATCAAATGATCAGTAATTTGAAATTATCTTTCAAGAGATTTCATTCAAAACACAGAGGATCATTATTCGATTCAGTTCAGTTACTATCTTTCAATAATCGACTTTCTGTACAATTTTGAGTGTTCGATGTTTTTGTATTTCGTATTTGTATTACGAATAGATGACTGACCGACTTTTAATAAGATTAAAAAATTTATAATTTTTCAAATTACCCGCCACATATTTGACAGTAATGCACTACAACGATAAAAATAGCTAAGAAACTACCCTTTTGTTTACTCCTGAATACTATCAACTTTTCAATAATATCACATGAACTAGGAAGTTATCTGTTCCTAAGATAACTCAAGAGTTAAAAGAAAGCTAGCATTTGGAGTTAATACTCATAATGTCCATTATTTCCACCAGAAAAGATTGAAAATCGGCAGTGAATTGTTCAACCAAAATGGGAGGGGTAACAAAATGATGAGTCATCTAGGGAATTTTGCTTTTGTCATGTTCAAAAGGCATGGGAGCATGCGCAGATCTCATCGGGATTCGTTCGGCTGATCCCCCCACTCAGTCGTTTCGTGTTCTCCATGTTTCTCGTTTCACAGTGCGGACCCGAGAACTGCACAAAGCGCAATGTATGTGCGCCATTGCTGTGGAAGAGACCTACGAAGAGTTCTCTCAACATATATTCGGTTTTCACGTTACAAACCGACTTTAAATGCAGAATAACGTAACAGAATTAACACAAAGATTGCTACGTTCCTTGGACAGTAATTACAATGTAAGAATAATGGGGATTTTAAGAATATTTCGTTAATTTAGTGAACACCATTAGTATTCATTAACCAGGTGGACTGTACTGTTTTTGATGTACTAGAGAACAGAAATGAACGTTGGTATTCCATAGGTATAGATAAATCTCCTATTTCTGAACCATTTTTACCATTGAAAAATATCTTGCGAAATTCTCCACTAAACTGGTTATAAATTTCGCAACGTCAAAGTGCTTGTTTTACATAAGAAGACAGTAATGTGTTAAATATTTCATTATTATTGCTCCGTGGAATATTCTTAATGGATCCTTTCAATGGATAATTTTTTGAAAAACCTTTTTTTTAAATCTTCTAACTGATGAATCAAAAACTAATAGATCCAAATGTTTTTCTAAAGACTGTACAGTCAGCCACACAGGGTGTTGAATGTCAAATATGTAGTAATTCTGTTAATTTCAATTTTTTCTGTTAGGTCATTGATATGCCAGCAGTTGTTGAAATCATATCGTTATTGGACAAAGTGGCTATTACCAAAGAATTATTGGAGGTAAGACATTTATTTCTATACAACTTATATTGCTTTGATTTTATACAAAATAATTGTTTTTCACCTAATCAAGGTAATATGATTGGGATATGTTTAATAAAAACCTTCGAATAAGCATCCTTTTTCAAGAAGGAAATGATGTGTTACAATGAGAATGAGAGATATTTACATTGAACTGTGTATATAAAATTGTTTAAAATTGAAAGTAAAACTGTTATAGTATCATATACTACAATGAACAACATAAACCTATCAACACCTAAATGTCGACTCACTTTCCAAAAGTTCCTTCGTGAGTATAGTATATATGAAGTCAATTCGAATGGTATAAAATGTAAATAGTTACCGAACGTCATCAGTTTTTTGTATGGCATGGACGGCTTGGTAAATTCATACAAGGTCTAATCATTATTTTTATGTGGGAGGTTTTATATGGTATAAACTAGTAAATTTATCAGACCTGGTACATTAGTTTATTTAGATGTTCAGATTGACATCGTATAGAGTACATCTATCTGGTTTGCTTGAAAATACCTTCAAATGTAATCATTTACCGTAGTCCTCTTACTTGTATGCTTCATGACCCACTCATAGATAGATAAAATCTCGTTTTTTAACCAAAGCGATTTTCCAACAAAAATATACTCAATTTTTGAAAAAATTGATTTTCTTCCAAAAATTACACATAACCTCTTTAAGATCTAGTATATTTTCAGTACAAAATGAGGGTAGGTTTGGCTATCAACTACACTTTTTAAACCTTTTGAGGGAATATACCCAAGGCTACACAGTAGTTCGATGTGAGAAACTGTAGGTAGTAAACCAATCAAAAATTCAGCTAGTTGACAAAAAGCCCTATTTACTTGAAATTATGATGATTTCATTGATGAACCTGTTGTTATTTTGAATACACTTGTTTTTTTGTTGATACTGTATTTGATTCAAATAATTTTTCTATTTATTTATTAGTTTTTCATCAATTTAAATTTTTTTTGTTTAGACCACCAGATTGGGAAAATACATAAATGAACTGAGGCGTAAAACAACAAATGAATCTTTATCAAAGAGGGCAAAAGAATTGGTAAAGAAATGGAGAAATGCAGTTTTACCCGAATCAAATGGGCAGTTGAAGCAAAGTCCTCCGTTACAACAGTCTTTAACGATATCAACACGTTTACCTTCAAATCAAGATGTGAACTTAAACCAAGTGAAAACTAAAAAGCGACCAGCAAAGGATTCCATAGACAATATAAATGCCAAACGAGTGAAATTGAATGGCGGTATATCTGAATTAGATTTTTCTGATAATTCCAATTCAAGTTTCAAAGATGTGATACCCACAATGAAAACAGAACCAAAACGAGGTGTAATCATTATTAATTCGGATTCAAATTCAAGTATTCCAGACAAACAAGACCCACTAGTAGATCAGCAGATGCCTAAAAAAAGGGGAAGAAAAAAAGGTTCAAGAAACCATAAAAAACTATTAGATGAAGCTGAGAGTTCCTTCACCAGTAAACTGGCAGTTTCAAGAGGAAATTCCAAAGTAAAAACAACACAAGAGTTACTTGCTAGTTTACAGAATAAAAACTCAAATTCAGGTTTAAATTTGACTGTAAAACCTAAAGAAGATCTAATGGAAAAAGCAGCCAAGCTAACGGAAAGAGTATCAATAATTGACCAACAGCTTAATACAAATGCAAACAGAAACAAAAATTCTCAACGTAGCAAGTATAAACTAGAGAAAAATGAAAGAATTTTAGAGTCAGGTTCTGTGATTAACGACAAAAGTTTGCTTAATGATCAACAGCTTTCCTTGAAAAAGGAAGAAGAAGATGTCAATGTTGTTGATACAGAGAATGACGAAATTAAAAGTGAAGGGAAAGAAGAGAATCAAGAGACTGAAAACTCAAATTTTAAAACTTCTCTGAGTGTAGAAGAGGCCTTGAAGCAGCTCCCTCCTGTCGATGAGTCTGTTTTATTAGACGACGAAGGTGTAAGATGTAGTTGCACATTCAAAGAAAATAAATCTGATTTCTCTGTAGAAGAAGATGTAGAAGCTGATGTAGACAGAAAATTTGAGTTTATTGAAGATCATAATTGTCAAGCTAAGTTTAGTTTAAGGAAAAAATATCACTTAAATAGTGTAACTGATGAACAAGTGAGAAGGTTACACCATACTTTTATACCAAATGTTAATGGTAATTTTAGTATAGGATCCCAAAAACCTGGACCAGAGTTGCAAGAAAATGGTTTGTATGTGAATGTAGTGCCTAATTTAAATATAGAAAGTATACCAAAAGACGTAAAAAACTTTTCGGGTGAAAGTTATAGCAGATATAGTTTTTCAGACACTGGTGGTGTGAAAAGTGAAATCGAAGAACGGACAGGTGACGAAGTACCTGATAGTGGTGAATGTTTCAAAGAATGGCATGAAGTCATTGACACTCCCTCATATGATGGTGAAATTTTGAAAATTTTACCATACGTTATTATCGATTGAAGTGCTAGTCTTTATTATAATAGATAATATACTGGAAAAGTTGAAGGGTCATACTTGTTTGAGGTAAGTTTTCTCGGACACAATAAAACGGTGCATTCAATTAATTTTAATATAAAAATATTGTTGATATTAGTAAAACTCACTTGACTATATCTATTGCTTAAGGGGTGTTTTATTAAATTATCAGTCAAATCAAATTATATTCAATTTAAAAATAGTGATACTCAAAATTTACTTTTTTTCAGTTTATCTAATACTTTACAAAAGAATTAATAATTAAATTAGTTTCATCACAGTTCTAGTGTTGGAAAATGTGATTTTCTCGGTATCCATTCTATAATTTACCTATAAATTAACTTGAATTTTAATAGTATAGAGAAATATCAAAAAAATTGTGAAATGAAAGTAACATGAATTAATAATGAAAATTTCCACTTTGCAAACAAGACCCTTGCAACTCTTCCAAGGAACTCGATTTCCTTATGTGCCCTGCTTGATTCAGATTTGAGAGTACATATCTCTTCTCAAATATTGTAAATTTTTTTCTTATAAGTTGAAAATATATTACAAAAGATACATGGAAGTGGTAAGAGTTGGAATTCAATAGTATTATGACTAAATACACTAATTTTATTTGAATGGTTCACATGGAAAGAAAGATTAGGCAAAATGTAATTTTTATTGGTTTTGTTTGATTTGAGTTTTTTGAGAGCCGCTTTGGAAAAATATAATTTTCAAATTAGGTTTACACTATACAGTGCATTATTGTTTTTTTAAGAAAAATGTATTAATTTGATTATAATGGCCATTTTATATTACATTCATTTTTGAAAGTTTTGTAAATAAATATCAAAATCGATATTCTGGCTCTCGTTAAGTTGTTTTATGCACTCATATTTGTTGTGGTTTTATTTTTTGATTAACAATATCTTTGACATTGAATTGATTTTTTTGATTTATGTGAATGAATTTCAACTAGGATTGAAATTGCATCAAGTTTAAATTGTCTAGGCTCGTTACAAAAATATCTGATGATACGATACGAGTTCAGAACATTTTTTATGTGTATGTGTGTGTACTGTACAATTTCATTTCCAACTGTAAGGTTTTTGGTATTAAAACCTGTTCAAACATAAACCTATTATTTCCACTTACGTTAATTCTGTGAAATTCTGTTAACACTAACAAGAACTGAACATTAATTTTCAAGCTGGCTCAATTTTGAGATCTATTATTGAATAAATTTTGTAAACATTGAAGAATTACCAGCTAATATCTAAAAAAGTGTGTGATAGTGAATACCAAAATATCTTGAACTTTTATTGTACTCTATAATTGAGAAAAATTTGGAATCTCGTAGAGTAAAAACTAAAATTCAATAAAAATTGTAATATTATGTCTTGTAATCTTTTATTGAAAATTAAATTTTAATATAATTTCTGCACCAGTGGTTGTCAGTGGAAGTGCCTTTGAAGTAAATAGTCCAGAGTTTTTTAGAAAGAACATTTCTCATCATTAACAATACAATTAGAATTAGAGATATTCAAGTTCATTTTTTGTCCATCTTACTGCTTCTAGCTGAATGAAGAGTTTCATAGTTTTTGTAGTTTATTCACATATTTGCATTGAGTATTGAAATGAAATAACATCTATAATTCAGGGTATACATTTTGTGTATAGTAATTTTACAATTTCTGTAATACAGCTTTTATGATATTGTATATATTTTATTACTAGAAAAATGTTTTGTCGAATAATTATGCTGAAATATGTCTGTTATACAACATTGTTAATTTATTAATTTTTCTTGTTGAATTTTCACAATTTCTCAATTTACTTATGTGCTCCAAAAGCAAAATCTTGTCTTATATCCTTTGTATCTTGAGTTTTATAAAGAACGTTTTATAATTATATTGATTTGTAATTTTTGTTGACATCTATTCCACCAAATTGTTTTTGATTTTCAAGTGGCCTTTTGTTTTTCTATTTCTTTTGTAAATATAGATTTTTCCTTAATAGTTATGTACAAAATTATCGTTGATTTTCTCTAGTTTGAAAAACGTCAGATGATTACTGTTTAATAATAGTTGACGTATAATGCCTTCTCGGAGAAAATAAAATTATTTTCTATAGATCTTTGGTTTTATTCAAGGTATATTAGTTTTTTTAAACTGATGAGAACAATTCTCTTTTATGCCAAGTTCCTTAGAAAATTTAGTTTTTATTATATTCATTTAAAGAATTCTTTTGAGAATTCGAAAGTTCATATGTGAATTCCGCAGAAACATTCTAATATGTTTTAAATCGTCTATCATTAGAGAAGACTAACAGATACAAAAATAGTATAATAAATTTCCTGATTGTTTCTGGTTTATAAAGTGACATTACTATAGGATGGAGAAAATATATTATTGTCTGTTTCACTATTGGTTGAATAGATATCTTGTCAGGATGTGCAGTAGCACAATAGAAGAAAACAAAATTGCATATGTCTAATACATTTTCTCTACAAAAAAATAATGAAGTGTTTATATTTTTGATTTTCATTTTATTTTCCTCATGAGAATCAGTTCAAATCCAAGAATTTTTATAAGAAGAAGTGACTAATTTGACAAATCTTCATTCAACAAAATCATACTTTATTAAAAATTTATGATGTAGAGATAAAGCTGCTAAATTATGGAACAGATTCGTTATTTCGCAAACAATGTACTTTTGACAAACAAATATCCTGGAACAGGTGGATTTTTATTTTCAATGTATATTCTGGTTACATCACCAGTTTTGATTTAGTGACGTCATTGGTGATTTTTTAAAATAAAATATATGCCTTGTGATACTTCATCTGAAAAGTCTTTTAAAACTGCATTCAGTGATGATTATTAATTTGATATCTTTGAACTGGATAGGAATTAACACTATACAATATATGAGAAATTGGAAGGTGAAAATCATGTAATGAACTCCATGAGTCGTGGTAATGTCATTCATAGGATGTCTACCTAGTACCTATAGTTATACTCATTGGTATATTTGAAAATTTGATAGAACAAGGCGTTGAAAAGCTAAGTGTTAAAAATCAATATGAATGGAATACATGTGAAGGTTATATGAGAAATTGGAAATATTTTTGGAAAGTTTTGTGGTCTCTGTGAATGGAACAACTTGAGAGGCCATATTTTTTTTTTGAAAGTAGAGATTTTGTCCATTTAGTTCATTAAGAACATACCAACTGTATTATACACAATTCTTTTAAATATCCATAACTTTTAAGATCATAGCATATGTGCGAAGAATAAAAACTCAAATTCGTCTCCACAATTTAAAATCGTCAGATGTTAGAACGGTAAAACCGTCAATTAGAACATGTTTCGAACCTATATAGGTTCATCATCAGCTAATATTTAGAATTCTACTATAAAAGAATAACAATGTAACAGTAGTTGATACAATGCAGTATACAATACTTGCATGGAGAAGAAAATACATTTTACTTTCATTAGTAACACGTGATAATTTTCTTTTCCATTATAAAATAAAATATTTTCTTCTCCATGTAAGTGTTTTATATTGCATTGTATCAACTATTGTTACGTTGTTCTTTTATTGTAGAATTTTAAATATTCCCTGACGATGATGGTTGATGGTTTTACCATTATAACATCTGATGGTGACATTAAATTGTGGAGACGACTTTTGAGTTTTTATTCTTTGCAAATCTACTGCACTCCACTTTGAGATATAATGGACTTCTACCAGAGGTTATACAATATGTGGTATACCAATTTCAGCAACAAGTTGATATCAGATGATGGTTTTAACAAATTTTTGTATCAAGTCTTACTCATCCTTTATACACTTCAAATATGTTGATATATTTACTGATTGGCTTTCTTGATTAAGTAATCATGAGTAATTTTGAAGTATTTTTAAATATGGTGTTACTTCAAGCTAACGTTTCAAGGTGTTTATGTATTCTCTGAGGTATTGTAAAACGTATATCGACGTAAATATTAAATGCACACACCTATATAGCCAGCTCATCAGCTTCATTTGACATTTCACTATCAACAATTTTTCTATAAATGAATCAAATATATAAAAAATATATTTTTATTGTAACATTCATATTTTATTTACAAGGTTTTCAATTAAAATAATGACTGATATTGAATAAATAAGTTGAAATCAAAATCAATTTTTCAAAACTGAATCAATCATTTGAGAAACCCATCTTGTGTGTGTCTCAATAAGGACACCACCTGTCCCAGATAAAAAAAAACAATGCAATCACCATAGATTGTATTAAATGACGGATTTGTATTCATTGACACTTTTGACTTTCTTGACGAGTTTTGGTCTGCAGATAAGTGGGGTTTCTCCAATGACTGTTTCAATTATAGGTCTTGCCCAGCACCACAATCTAAGTAATTACATTGAAAAAAGTATTTTCTCTGGAAAGTATACATTAATAGTTTTGCATTTAGTAGAGTTAGTAAAAGTATGATTTGAATATATTTAACATAAAGCCTTAACTCGACACTTCTGCTAAGTAGACTAGGAGCAATCTTTTGTAAAGACTGAACTTAAGATAAAATATTTAGTCAGCAGAATGTGATTTATAAAACAATTTATTTGTAAATTGCGCTGGGACAGAATCAACATTCGAGAAATCTTGATATAAAAATTAAGGTTATTCAAAAACTTACCTTTTTCATCTAGAGTTTCAATTGTTGAAACCAAATAGTTTACCTAGAGTTCAACTAAAAAAACATTTTGACCTATAATTCAACTGTTTTGTTTTTAAAACTAGGTAGAATGTTTTATACAGGTTAATATTCATAAGATTTTATTAAATCAAACTTCTTCCAAAAGTGGATATGAATCATCCTCGTGTGCAACCAAAGCTTCAATATTATAAAAAGCAGCATGTAACGTTATTACCACCATGGAAGCACCAATAACCCAAAATAATGCTCCATGAGCACCAACAAAATAATATATTGGCATTGAGCACAAAATTAAAAGTCCGTACTGTTGAGCTATAGTAAGCTCTTTCCCAAGTAGCACCAATTTTTTCTCCGTTTGTCTTTTATTCAAGCGGTAACCTGCATAGAATGTTCCAGCAAGAACAAACAGGATCAGTGGTGAAGTTATCCTAAAAATGTACATATTTTCTGACCCAGTAAAAGTAATTATCTAATTATAACTTACAAACAATAGATAACAAGTCCTAGAAATACAAATAAATAATTTGCTTGAAAGTATTCAATATTTCTCATTATTCGCTTTCCTAGCCTAGGAATTGAAGGAGGAACTTTGAAATTTGACGTTTGAATGAAAACTAACCATGGCCTTACATTTTGTCTTTGTTGGGCAATCCATTCTTTTGGATCGGGTATTTTTGAAGGGATTTGAAAAAAACTGCAAGGAAATCATATAAATAACATTTGATGCGACTTTTCTTGAGGTTACCTAGGTAATTTATTTTTATCGCCAAGACTCTGAAGAGGATCCATCACACCAGAAACATCCACTGATACATCAGCCATTGTCTCTTTTGATAATTACTGATAACTGATAGAAAATTAAAAAATATAAATATACTAAAAATGAATGACGTGTTAATGTTTACAAACAGTATTGAAACTGTCACTGTCAAATTTAGAATTTGCCACAGAACTAAGATGTCTAAAAACCCTGGTGCATCTACTCATACCTGCAAAAGTTTGGAGTAAAATGAGGGATTTATGGCTAACTTGATTAGCAGAG
>WOGO01003388.1:0-14421 GCA_015342085.1 Leptinotarsa defecta | reverse complement strand
AGGAAAGTGTCTAGTTCTGGGGCTTCTTGTGGGCTTCTTCAATGGCCAGAGTTTCAAACCACTTCATATATACAGGTGAAAGTGGCGATCCCATGGGCAGTCCCTCATCCTATTCACACATTTACCCTGATATCACAGAATGAATTCAATACATATATTATGGAATGCTCTCTGACGAAAGTATCAGCTTATTTAAATTGAAAGCAGAATATTTTTAGGAGAGATCAACTTTTGGGAAAGAAAGGTTTTTGCTTTATCCATCTCCATCTTTATGAAAAAAAAGGAATTTTCCAAAAGAAGGAAGAAATCAATCAATTTCAAAATAAACTCTTTACAGGGATGTGTAGATCACGGTAATGAGTTATTTTCATACACAAACTCTCTAGGTTTTCTTGGCCTTTGCTTCCTCACAGCGCATTTAGCCACAGACACAAACTGATACTCTTACTAAGTATTGATTTATATTGTTGTAATGATGTTTATACATGTATACAGTATCTCAGATTTCTTCATCTTCTGAAGACGCTCTCAGTTGGTTAAACGCGCGTTGTGTTGCATTTCTGGTAACTGAGAAAATTACTTGTTTTGGATGTTTATCTTAATTTTTTATACTCTTAACTTTAAATCAATTTTTTAATTGTTTTTTCAGGGTTTTCAAATCAATTTATATTATACTAGACAATGGAAGTTTGAAGTGATGAAATACACCACAAAACATTGTCAACCACCTTCGAACAAGCCCAAATTAGTCCTTCCACCAAGAACTAAAAAAACCCTTTTTCATATTCGGAAAGAGACCAAAAAAACTACTTTGTCTATAGATGGGTTTTGCATATTCAAAATTTTTAATATCTCTGGGAAAATAAACCCTGTGAGAATTCTTTGCGCAAACTTTCTCTGCTTTTTCCAATTCGTTAGTTGTTAGTACTCTTAATATTCCAGTTTTCTTTAAGTTATTGATGAATCTCAAACACCTAGCTGTTGCTCGAATGAATCTTAGCCATTTCAAGAAACTATTTATCTCTGAAAGAATATCTTTTTACAGAGTTCATCTCTTTCTTGAGATCTTCATCTTTTGTCACTTCTGAATTTTCAATAGGTCAAAAACTTCAAGTGGTTTCAAATACATGAAACCATATAGCCAATCATCACATATAATGCTTTCTTTGGATGATCTGGTAGCATAATCTGCTGGGCTAGGTATCCATCGCCAATCTTCAACCCTGCTTCTCTCCTGAATTTCACCTATGCGAAGACTGACAAATCGTTTGAAAGATCTTCCATCTGTTCTTATCAATTCTAGAACTCATTTTGAGTCTGTCCAAAACATTCTGTTGATGGGTATTACCAGTCAGAATTTAATTGTCTCTGCAAGTCTGCTTCCCATAACTGCGGCTTGCAATTCTATTTTCAGAATTGAAAGGAGCTCTAGAGCAGCGATTATGAAAATCTCTATTTCGTCTTCTTTGAATACTCGAAGATAACATACTGTAGCAAATGCCTCCTTGCTGCTATCACACAAAGTGTGGATTTCAATTCTGTCTGCTCCAGGGATGAGAAAACTGTAACATCTTGGTATTTTGTAGTCCGCTACTTTCCTCAGATCTTTCAACCATCTTTGCCAAGGCTTGATCAATTCTTCCGGTAAAAAACTATCCCAGGAGATTCCAGAACACCACATCTCCTGCATCAATATTTTACCTCGTATAGTAAGTGTTGATATTAAGCCAAGTGGATCGAACACGAACATAATGCACGTGAGAACATTTCTTTTGGTCGGTTTTTCATCATGAACATGTCCGATATCCAATTTGAAAGAAAAATAGTCATCAATAGCGTAAATTTCCGCTTGAAATACAGTCGGATAGGTTCCTAGGCAGGTAGATATCACTGTCCTGGGTCTGTGACTAAAAGCGCCTTCACCAGAACCGGAAGGTGTTTTTGATCCATTTGTGAAAAAACAACTATTTGCTCTTAATATTCCCTACTCCCGGAGGAGTAACAGTAACAGTAAAGGAAAGATAATTGTGTTTCATAGACGCGCCTCATTCCCAAGCGACTGGCTCTCCAGTTAGAATATTCAAAAAATCTCACAATAAATTATGATTATGAAAAATGCTACCTCTTTGTTTTTACAGTGACAGGAAGACTCAAGTTAGGTAACAATTGTTGGAGAGCCATTCGAAAAAAAATGCGGGGTAGTTGCCACGACACTGCAATAATCAAAACCATTTCACAGATGATTTAGACGGGTTATCTCATATCTTTCTGGGACGCCTATGTTTAATTTTTCTAGCTTTACATGGAACGGAGATAGCATATTCAACTGATGAGTTATATTTCCCCGAGATAAACTTCCACAAAGTTCAAGAGATAACCACTATTGGAAACAGGGTTCGAAGAAAGGTCTGATAATTACTCAAATCGACCTTTCAAGTTCATTCTGACTACATAAAAAGAATAAATATTTAATAACTTCTATAACTTCTCATTTTTGCTTCGCGGTTTCTTGGGGTAAGTTTATCTTGACTATTATTGATATATCTTGACTTTCATTTATATATCCTTTGATGAAGGACTTTTTACTCGAGTGAGGTTCATAAAATTGGCCGTTTCTTCTTGATATTCCTGGATGTCTTTTCATGAACGCCTCAAACCAGTCTCTTCCAGCAACGTGAATTAAATTTATGCTCGACATTATCAAGCTCGCAATATATATAGACCAACTGCTGGAGAAATTTTGCTGTTATGGGCAATTCTACTCCAACAAATCGTACGCAAGATCAGAATACTTATTCACATACACGAAATTTTGAAAAAACATACAAAATGAACAGATGAATGTTGTTACAGTTACATAGAATATTATTAGCCGTTGTGGCCACTCTTATCATACCTTCTTTGAAACATAGTTCTAAATACCCTGATTAATCACAATAATGGATTCTACACAATTGCATATGCAGATGACTATTGCACACTGTACAATAGAGCGCAAGATGGGCTCCAATGAATAGAAACATGATGTAAGGAACACTCACTGTCGATCAATCCCAAGAAGACTGAGATGGTCCTTTTCACCAGTAAAAGAAGTTTAACTGGCTTAAAACCTCCCGAAATATTCAAAAGCAAACTAAACTTCTCTGAAGAGGTGAAATACCTTGGTACTATCTTCGACAGGAAACTAACATGGAACTCTCACCTACAGAGTAGAGCAAAAAAGAGCATATGTGGCTTATGAACATTGCCGGACAGTGGGACGCGCATTAGATCTTTCACTCCATGTGGTCACCTGGATCTACACTGCAATAATAAGACCTATGTTAATGTACGGAGCCATTGCAGGGGGACCGAAAGTTCTACATGCAACGGCCATCCAAAAATTATATCAAATACAGCGACTGGCTTGTTTACATATCACAGAAGCCATGAGAACAACACCAATCGCGGCAATAGAATTAATTACGGGTCTGACCCCTCTGGATCTGTACGTTAAGGAGGTTACGTTAATGGCCATGTTACGATTGTGCACGACTGTTGAAACCTCGAAGTAGGAATTGGTCAATTGAGGCTGAGCCTATAGTGAGAAGCGCTTACTGCGCAACCTCTGCTGCAGGAACCCAGTATTGTCGACATTTGCGGAAATAGCCAAACGTCACACCCATGCTCAATCCCTAAAGAGATGGAAGGAAATCAAAGGATAAAAACTTGCCAGGATCTCCTTGGGCGACCCTGGAAAGCTGGCGCCGAAGAAATATCTGGCGATGACCAGGAAAAGTTTACGCTTAACAGTAGGATTTCTGATTAGCCACTGTCTTACTAAGAAAACACCTCCATAATATGGGGCTAGCGGACACACCTCTATGCAGGATGTGTGAACAGGAAGAGGAAACTGTCAGGCATGTCCTATGCGAGTGTCCGGAGTTTTTTCAACACGAAAATGTCCACCTTCCTGGAAAGGACAGGATGGACGATGGCCCAGGAGGACAACTCCTCGGGAGGATGTACAATGGGTCACCTGTGGCCTAAGTGCTGTGGACCTACACTCAAACTCCCTACTCTACAGATACTCTTGTAGCCTAACCGAGTAACACCTTATTTCAAACAAATTTCAGCTATCCAAATACAAGCGCGTAACTATAAAATAATTTTATTTTCGAAGGAACGCAAAAATGCAGCTCTTGATCCTTTTTGCAGCCATCCTAGTCGCAATCAATGCTACTACTGACGAAGAACATTGGTTGGAGTTTCAGGTAATAATGCTAGTAATAGTGATAACTGTACCGATAATATGCATTTCTTATACAATGAATCAGATATGAAACGTTCTGGGATCAATGGAAACCTTATTATAGTATCACACTCATCATGACTTCATGACAACTGATCACAATGTGCGTATCGTTCCAAATTATCCCTTGAAAAAAATTACACTGGCCGCCACTGGTCGTCATAAATTAATTACGATGTACTCAAGTCGGAATTCCGACGGATCCTCTCCCCTCTTCGAGGTACTTCGATTGCCATATGTAAATGCTTCCCACGAGTATATCTATGTAGTCAAGTCAGAAGTCAAGTGTAGTGTATAGTGAGCGATCTGATGAGGCGATAAGGCCGGTTTATTTTCTTTATTCAAGGCGGAGATCTTGGCGCCCGCCGCAGGAAGTGCCCTTGCTGTTGGAGGTGGAGTGGGGGAGGAGGAGAGTGCACTTATAGTTGCTGCCACTCCTGCCTTTTTCGCTCTCTTTCTCCTTTTGGCTTCGGCGCCGCAAATGCGCCGCCTTTGTATTACATCAAGAGGTGAGTGTTCTACCGCTCATTCCGAGCGGTAGAATGGGGTGGATATTTCTGTTCATTCCCAGCCACCGCCATAGATTAAGGTGAGCACTTCTGTCCAGCCTCGGGATTGGTTTTTGTTGTGCTCCCACGAGTAGCAAGGGAAGAGTTGGTCACCTCTGGCAGAGCTTCGCTTTACCAGAGGAAGGCTGATTACAATGAGGTTTCGCCTGGTTACCCAAGGGTTCGTAACCGCATATCACCCTGCGGCCATTCAGCTGTCGTCACGATTCCTTACACCTTAGCTTGGGTAGGCTGGTGCACGGTGTCATGTTTACCAGAGGCTTTTGGGAAGTTTTAGTTCCCCTCACCCTACTTATTTCTGCCACTGAGCAGGAGTCCGGCGATATCATCCGTAAGGCCACATATTGGCTTCCCGGGTAGGGCCCTCAGTCCCCTGGCCGTTCCCCTATCCTCCACCTGGGAACGTGCTCGATAAGTAGCCCAACACACGGGTAATATATTGGTTAAAGTTACATATTTCCAGCAGGCGGATCGTTCACTTGAATTGAATATCCTTATTAGAAACGTGCCGCCGTCTATAAAGTAAGTAAGTATTTTATTTTCAGCTTCATGCCCAATAAAAAACGAGCCCATTGGACAGAAGAACAACTAGTAGATGTCATGAATGCTGTGAGGAATGGTATGCCTCCATATGGAGCCGCGAACGTGTACAATATTCCCAGGCGTACCTAACGCAACCATTTGGAAAGTGGAAGCATTAAAAAGAAGCTTGGACATCATCCGATTTTATCTGATGGATAAGAAAGAAAACTACTCAGAAAGATAGATCGATTGTGCGATGTATCCCAAAAAATTGATCATGAAGTGGAAGATGATTACTTTAAGAAACTCAGAACTACTTCGATTGAAAAAAATGTTCAAGACAAGCCAAGCCAGATATATAATATGGACAAAAAAGTGTCAGTTGAAACTTCGCCAAGATTTTAATGACAAAAAGGGGAAAAGTCCGGGGCCAATTTTATTAATCTTCGGTGGAGCTTCCTCTCACTTAGACATTCATATTGTTGAAGCTGCAGAACAATGTGAAATCACTTCGTTTTGCTTACCAAGCAGCCTCTAGATACATCTGTCTTCAGAAGCTTCGAATCGTTTTGGGACGAACAGGTTTTAAATTTTTGGGTAAATCATCGGAATGGACAAGCCGTTACAAGGGCTAGATTTGGGGACATTTTAACACTAGGTTGGTTGAAGTCGATGTTGGTAAAAATAGCCAATGATAACTGAGCCAGTTGTATCAGTAAAGTAAAAAAGTCTGAGTTATTAGAGAGTGACAGCGACTCAACTGGAGCATACACGAGTGATTCGTCAAGCGATGAAATTGAGAGGAATTTGGTGATCTGGAAACTTTGACCGACGGTGATGACGGAAGATGAAAAACAAGAAAGTGATTTACAAAGCAACAAAGAACAAAATGTAAATATATAGTCTTCGGCAGAAAATGACGTAGCAAAAGAAGAAAAACTAAATAGAAGCCCGAAAGAAAGTGAAAATGAAGAAAAAATGTAAATATCTTGATGTGAGCTTCACCGAATCGGGGTTTTTCACTACTCCTGAACTTAAAGTTTCTGTTAAAAAACGCCGTCCAACAATCAACTCGAAAGCCCACGGAGTTACTAGAGATTTGCTTTCCTCTGCAAGGAAAAAGTCTTGTGAATGCAAGAAAAGGAAAGTAACAATCAAAAAGGATCTTGCAGATGAAAACAGAGAAAAACATAAGCAAAGAAAAAATGGAATAGAAAGCCAAACAAAGGAATCCTGGTTCTGCTTTATGTGTAATGAAGAAAGAATTGTAGACATGAGATGTCATATGTGCGGCACCAATGTCTACGAAGAGTGTGTAGGACTATGTGAAAAAGATAAAGATGTTGAAAGTCTGTTACATATTGAAATATTTTCAAATAAATTTAAGGATTTTCAATATTCCTATTGTTTTTACTAATTATTATATATCACTGAAGAATTTTCGTTCAAATTCCTCAACTTGATTGACTAAATTAATACTGGTCTTATTATGAACCCAGTTGCCAAATAAGGCCAATATGCAAGATTTCATGCCAATGGATTTACAGCGCATGAAATCTAACGTGCTTTACATTTTAGAAGAAGAAATATTTCTACTTCGATCGTGATCCAGGTGCACAGAAGGCACAGTCTAATTGCATCATATTAACAAAGTCACAGACTTTCATGTAGAACTGTTCAAATGTCACAATTTTGAGGCCAACTATTCAACTACACAACACTGAAGACAATGACAACAGGATTCCCTGTTGCCATAGCTCAGTTCACATTGGAACTACCAAAAGCAGCATAAACACCAGATGTTTCAGAACACAACCTAATGCAACTAGATAAGACGGTAATTGCAGAACATGTACTAGTAGGAACAGACTACGTAATACAATACCAAGGAACTAGTGTCTTCTCGCATTACCATACACGAATTCATAGGGAGGCCATTGAGATCTATAAGCGTCCAGACAATTCCAAAACAAACAGAGAAGGTTTACAGATCAACAGAACGTGGTAGAATCTGATCGACTCCTACCAGCAGAATACCTATTAACAACGTGGACCAATAAGAACAACCAAGTGACGGAGAGGACCAATCAGAACGACCCAGAAAAAGTGCAGACTCATCAGGAGTGAGCATTCTCATAGACGCAACCGTCATCGCCCACAATCCCCACCATGGACCCCACCACCCTTTTTAATTATAAATACGAATGAACACGAAGCTCGCCAGTCACTTGTTGCTGAGACTTAGAGATGTAACCTTCCTTCTCGCAGGTTCCATTTGACGACGATTAGGTATTCATTTCCTCATTTTCATTGTAAAAAACGTATATTGCTCATATGTCCAGAATATTAAAAGAACGTATTACAGAAATTTCGTCTGGGGAACACAATACTGCGAAGAAGTTGTTTTATGCAATGTTTTTCATTTCCCAAACAGATCATTGCCTTAATAAAAAAACTGATTTGAATTAGTGAAGTTTACTCTTTTCGTTTATCAACTGATAAAACTTTTTAGAATTTCCATGAATCTTCATTCGTAGAAAATATCACATAATTTATATATATATATATAAATGATTTGAACACTGCAAAGTGATACACCATTTTTTCAATTTGAAGCAATGAATGACGTCGTTTATTATTATCATTGTCATTATCAAATATGTTTTATCTGTTTTCAACTTCAAAATCACATTTGATTACTCAGAATTACTCTACAGGTATTTAAAGGAAAGCTATAAAATTTCATGAACCCAGAGACAATTTCGATAGGAAGAAAGAAGAAACTAACACAAATGAAATCTGGCTACCTATCTTAAATTGCGCATTAATCTGCCATAGATAGAATGAAATTGAAAATAAATTCCTAAAATGCAGTATTTGCTGTGAGGACAACTACAGTAGTTCGTTCGTTGCGTGATCTTCTTTGATGTCTACCGCAGTCGAACCGAAGAAACGTTAGCTATAAAAACCTGCAGACCATGGCCAACAAATACGAAAAATTACTTCGATATAGACCTAGATATTTCATTACATTTTTCCAATCAGTTTTTTTAATATAATGGTATCACTCAAGACCAGTAAATACGAATATCAGAATAACATTTTGGGTTTTCCAGATATTTAACACCACATCGATTGGCTGTCCTAACACATTTTGTTTCTGGAATCCACCTATCATATCTACATAAACCCTTTGAAATATTCGCAGCAGCGAAGGGGGAAAAGTTGGAAGAAGATTCCCTGGAAAATGGCTGGAGTACAGTGGTAGGCAGAAATTAATTATTTCTTTCATTAGTAGAAGTTTATTAATTAAGGAAGCGCTCGCGATTCGTCTTCTTGTTTATTCAGCGTCATCTCAACCCTTTGGCACGGATGAGAACAACTTTAAAATGGAAACTTATAAAACGTCTCGTAGCTTGAAACAAAATTAATTATGTAAAATGTAAATATGGTAGTTTCCTAAAAATGGTACGGAGAACGTGAAAATCAGAAACAGAGGGAACTTGATGTATAGAGGTTCGAGGAAAGTTAGAAATTTGTGAATTATTTATCACTTCAGAATATCAAATGGTTCCACTTCGAAATTTATCTTCGATTTAAAAAATTGTTTTCGTTTCAAAAGTAATAGAAACATTCCAAACGAGGTCATTCAATGAAAAGAGTGGTAGCAGGATGAGCAGAGTATCTTTTTTTCACAAAATCGATATATGCCATTTTTCAATCTAACCCGAAATAGTTCGAGTGTCAACAGTTATTGAGGTTTGTAATATTGAAAAATGACATTTATGTGAAGGTAACACTTTTGTCGAACAGAACAGTTTCATACACATGTTTTTACTTTTTTAATTTATTGTTTCATACTAATTTTTACTGCCTTGAAGATGATTTTTTACAAAAATGTGCTGAACCTTAGATAACTAAATTCCATTTGGTTCAGAAAATTACACTTTTCAACAACAGATATGTCGATTTTTGTATATTTATACAGGGTGTTTATTGAACATGCGGCAAAAAATTAAAGGACTATTCTAAGGATATTTTGTCCTTTGATGATTTTTGATAGGGCGCTTTGTTTCGAAGATACGGGACGAAAAAAAATTTTGACAATAACAATTTTGGTAATTATAAAATTATTGACGTAGCCTAAATAAAAGTAAAGCGTACTACACTGAACCTATCAAGTAATAAAAAATCTTACATTTTCGTTGGTACCTATCAACAACATTCTAATTACTACAAACGGCTGCAGATATTCAATTCGAATAGTAGGTATATTTCGTAAGTCATCATTTGTATGTGTCGATTAGGTTGAAATTGATTGACTTTGTTTAATTGACGTGCATTTTCTGTGTTTAATATTTTAAAGTTTTGTTAATGAAGTCATCTATCATGAATGGCTATAGTTACGCGGAGATGGCTGACATTCATTTCATTTATGGACTTGCTGATGGCAATTCATTGGAAGTTGAGCGGTTGGTCAGTGAACGATTTCCTAATCGTAATTTTTAATGTGCCTAATAGAAAACCCTTCCAAAGTATACATCAACGACTTCGTGAAACAAGAGCATTGAAGTGAAATGGAGGACCAGGAAGTCCAATGACAGTAAGAACGGTAGAAGTAGAAGAGAATGTGTTGGCCATGATAGAAGAAACGATTCTGGTGTTTTTGAAAGAGTTTGGGAGTTAAAGGAGAAGATTGGATTCTTGCATCCGAACGGGAGGTAGTCATTTTCAACAGTTCTTGTAGGAATCACCCGTGTTAGAGATCACACGTTAAAAGTAAGACCTCGTTAATCCTTAGCTCCCATAAGTTTCGACTTCTGAGGGTTGTCTTTCGTAGGGATGCGACAGCTGGTTAACGGAAAACAGTATCAAAACAGATTAAGAAATATTACATGTAATTTTTAGTAATAAATTGTTATTGTTGAAAATATTTTTCGCTCCGTATCTTCTAAACAAAGCGCCCTATCAAAAATCATCAGAGGAAAAAATATCCTTAGAATAGACCAAGAAATAGTCCCTTGAATGTTTGCCGCATGTTCAAAAAACACCCTGTATATACAGATTCGAATCAATTTGTATGGCTTTAATTGGCAAGGAAAAAAATAGTTTCGTGACAAGACCATCAGAAAACTACCAAGTTCGCGAAAATGAAACATACAGAAAGAATTATATACGCGGTCAAAACAATTTGATAGTAATAGGTGAGAAAAAAATTATGTCCAACACTTCAAGTAAAATACTCGAAATAGGTACTTCGAGTGACATATAAAGGCGTTATATATACAAGTCCGTTTCAATTTGTTTAGCCGTAATAAGCGGAGAAAAAGGAGACTGTCCAGAGTTATACATATAAAAGTCATTCGAAGGGATATATGTATAGAGTCAAACAATTTATTTCGAAGTACTTACTTACTGTGAGCGGTATATTTCAAAACGTTGGCCAAACTATATGTAAACTGGAGTGAGATCATATTGCATAACTCAGTAATGGTAATGGTAATGAGTGGTAATGAATTTGGAGTTGGGAGTTTCATCTTAGAATGATATATAATGAGCTGTAAACTCGTACTCTTAAAGTTTTCTCGAAAGTTTCATGGAATCTCGTAACTACGCCGGAAGTTATTCAAGGTCAAAGGTTACGAAAAACAGTTTTTCGCGATTTCGCGGTTTCTATAGCTCCAATGATGTTAACATTCGATATAAAAATTGAAGATCATAAAATTTTTGACAAATATTGTTTGAAAACGTTTTCCATACGCACGATCGTTTTTGAGACGAAGGGCGGAGAAGTCGCAATGCTCAGCCACACTCTCTCTGTGATGCAAGGTCAACCGTGAATAATTTGTATAAAGTTATCAAATTGATAATAAGGTTTTACTGCTTTCAGATGATAGTCAATGAATGGGCATGCAATAAACTAATCACCAATTACGTCATCAAGGAACATATTCAGCAGAGGGAACAAATTCAATTCTTTTTAGTCACTCAGTGATTTTCTGAATTCATATATGTCTATTGATTCACAAGCATTCTCAAAGATTCAGTTCCAACTTTTCTCCTCTTAATGTAATACGAAGTCGTTGTTGAACTCATACCCCTCTTCAATAAGCTTGGAACCAATAAGCTTGTTCAGAACCAGCAGTTGCTCAGCAGTTGCTGAGGTGTGTATAGTTTCATAAAGCTCAATTTTTATAAAGCTCAAATCAGACTTTCTTTAGAGTATTGTTCTCATGTATGGAGCTCTGTCTCCAAACATACCTCGAAGTTGATTAGGGAAAAGTTTTCCTCGTTTCACTAATATAAACTTTTGAAAAAGAACCACGAGTCAACTTATATACTTCTGATCTAGCTGACACTGAAGTTTTGCCTTTAATGTTTTAAATTAATTTGCTTGAACTATAATTTGTTCTGTAAGTCAAGTCCAAGTATTTCTTTTTCAAAAAACTAGCAATGTTATCGGTGAGTTCACCAAAGTATGTCAATGGTAAATAGTATGGACCTACGTCTTTTCGTTTTGGAAAGAATGGAGTCAATGATATGAGAAAATAGGTGTGTGCGTGTTCATCATAGTTTGTCCAATAGGCTTTCACGGCCGGATTTACGATTACAGAGAACCTAAAGTACCAAACGTTTCGTCTACTACTACTACTACTATCAGTGGTATGTGCGGTGACTGCGAGGGCGAAATCTCGAAGTCTCAGTAACGTTTTTTGGCGGGTTGGTTGTCCTTGTTCATCTTTCACTGCCTGAACCACTGAGCATGCGATTTTTGGCAAGTGCATTGGCTTGGGATGTTGGGGTTGAGCAAACCGGTCATAGGATGCCTGCTTCCACGTAGCCCCGCTGAATACGAGAATGTCACAATAACTTGTGGTTCTGCATTTACCTAACTGAATGGCATCCCAACGATGGCTTGATCCTAAGGTGTGTGTATTCGTGCCGAGAGGATGAATGACACTGAGCCTACCAGCTGTCTCTACGGAACCTTCGAAATACCGGGCGACCTCTCGTCGTAGCATCGCCTTGTCACGGTAATGCGGGGCTCTACCGTGATTGACCTTCTTTCCCTAGCTACTCGTGGGACTTTTATGGACAGAGTAATCTTAAAAATTATTTCTGACACTGAGTCTACAGAGAAGATGGATGTCCTCCTTGTAAATTTAGATCAGGAGCGAGTCTACAGAGGAGATGTATGTCGAGCTTACGACTCCAACTGACCTCCCTGTAAATTTAGTTCAGGAGCGAGAGCTTCTCAACTCTCCAATTCCTGATCCAATAACTGAACCTAAAAAAAAGGTTTGGTGTTGCAGCCAGGAAACGACTAAGTCGTCTCCTCAAGAGCGGGATACCTAATGAAACCGTCTTGCACCAAATTCTTGAGCGGCGTACGCAGAATCTGTCTCAGATGGAGGAACAAACCCCCCATGAGCAGGTTAACAAACGTTTGCGCTCAAGTGATGATTTGCCAAAACCAGAGGCGGAAAAGCTCTGCACGGTTGAATCTAAGGCATCGTCACGTGTAGCTGACGTGCAAAAACCCTCATATGGGAAGGTTGTCGCGGGTATCAAGGTGGAAATCTTGCACCTTGACTCTCCAACTACCTCATTAACGTTGAAACAGCAGAGCATATACTTTGTGCCTGCCCCGCTGGGGACCGATTCAGGTTTTCAGAGTTCGGCAGAGCCGTACTCTCACCATCTGACCTGAAAGACCACTCACCATACAAACAAATCGGCTTCGTTAAGAAGCTGGGTTTATTTGGCCGAGTGTGAATAGGTCTGAGCTACAATAAACCTTGCGGGTTGCGGTGGAGGGTCGAATAGGCCCACTCACTTTAGATCTACTTACCTACCTACCACTTTTGAAGAACGATTTATCTTTTGCCTCAAAATAGGCCTCAGTTTCAGCAATAGCCTCTTCATTCTAGCGAAATGTCTTACCGGTGAGGTCTGCGAACAGCCAGTAACACATGATTCGCAATTGTTGCAGCTGTGATGACCCATCATTATGTGTTTCTGAAGTCACTGAGGATAATCTATCAAGCATGGATGCATATTCTTTTTTAATAAAGCTTCCTCTATAACTGCTATTATAACTATTTGTATTACTACGGAATATAAGTGTAGTTCTAAGTGAAGTTCTCCCAAAATAATATATTACACGACGACACACCAGAAGTTTTGAGATAGCTTTCGCCTCAAAATTTTGCCTGTCAACAGTGGTCAGTATCAACAAAGTATCCGGTCTTGGTAAGGTCATCAAAATATGCACCAACAATTTACACCAATGCTATAGACTCTAATATGTCTTATGAAAAATCGGACTTATTGTTTTCTTTTTCATATCAAAATATTTAGAGAAAAATGTTTCGAATAAATATAGACTATATGACTTCTTGGTGCTTCAACCATGAGAATTTCAGCTAATGCACGTAATTTTCAGATAACTTTTCAAAATTTTTATGAATTCATTTTTCTTTTCATTATAAAAAGCGGATGTAGTGCCACAGCCACTGAATGAATAAATGAAGAAGAGACGATTTGTTATAACACTGAAATATTTTAAGTATTTTGGAACACCACTTATTTTTGAACGACTGAACCATCAATGGTATTAACACTTTCATTATCTGTGCTATAACAACTACATCAAGGAAGATTACTCATTCAGAGATAATGGGAATGTTTCTCAATTTGGGTTATTACAGCAAATTCAAGTTTGAACAAAATAAATTTGAGTTTAATTCATGAGTTTTTTAAATTTACTTCGAAAAGTATTCAAATTGTGTTTCAAATGTTGGGTTTTAATTTTTAAAGGGATTTGTTTCTAATTCACATATTGGCAACAGCTCCTATATCAGAATAATTTATAGGTACCTAGATATTCTACTTTAAAAAGGAAAATTATCTTTATAAATCAACAATTAAGGCGAAATATAAATTATAGTTCAATACCACCTCCACAAGCCACATAAACAACAGTTGTTTTGTTATTTATTTATATAGAAGAAGGTAGGTTAGGTGCACAATATGTCA
>WOGO01003387.1:0-12493 GCA_015342085.1 Leptinotarsa defecta | reverse complement strand
TGTAATCAATGATATCAATATCAGCTAACTAAGTAGGTATAATTTATTTTCATTGAAATTAGTTCTCTAATCTGAACAAAATTTATTTTATTCATTTCTGGCGTAGTTTTCAAGGGATTCCATGCCAGGGATTCCATGGCGTATTTTCTAGGGGGCGTCGATGCGTTATTGAGTGGGAAAGAAACATGTGCGACGTGATCGATGCATTTTTGGGATCGCACGTTAAACCGTTAGGCACCCGTTAAACTGACATGTTTTTTCTTAAATTACGTATTTTGAGGCACCCTGTACACATTGAAGAATCACACGTTAGAACGATAGAACCACATTTAACTGTCATCTTTTTTAAATGACGTATTTTGAGACACCCTGTACATATTAAATAATCGCACGTTAAAACGATACAGACCCTTCAAACTCTCATATTTTTTCTTGAGTGACCTATTTTGAGACACTCTGTACACATTGACGTCATGTTTTCTTTAATAATGTATTTTTGAGACACCCTATGAACCCGGCTTACGCTGGCAGCCATGTTTTTTTCTTTAACGCTGCATTGAATACCGCCATGTTTTTTTCTTCAATCTCTCTCGTTGTGTACCTAGTATAATATTGTTTTCAAACATTTTTCTACTATTGAAATGTTTTCAATATTTCAGTTTGTACGTCTCAACTTATTGATTTTTACTGACGCATCATTATTACAAAGTATTTTGTCTATATGATTTGAGCTATCTAGCTCCTCAATAAGGAGAAGTCTGCCATTTTAATAAAATGGAGACATTTGAATCGTACACTAACACGAGTACCATGTAACTACAATTTCAGCTCAATCGATCGAGGTTAAATAGTTCCAAGTTCAGTTTCAAGATTTTTCTTGAACATCTCAAGTGAAATAAAAGCTCTCATTGACCATCCTGAGAGGAAAATCCGAAAACATTTCATTGATTTAACTGATATTTCGGCACAGGTTCTTAATTAGAAGAGAGTGTGGTGTTATTTGTAGAAAATAGGCAAGTCCTGTCAGTTGTCAGGAATAGTAACCTCTGTCAGAGGAAAATAAATTGGTGGAAAGGAACAGAAGAAAAGAATCTTAATATTCGTAGTTCCTGATTAGCAGGAGAATCGACAAGAATTTGACAGATTCATTTTATCATGAGATATTTCTAAAGGATAAATGACGGAATCGATGAAAATTCATAACGTATTCAAGAAACACGTCATTGTGAGATTTTCACTACATAGTTGAACAAAAACGAAACACGTGTTGCGAGTAAAGACACGCCTGAAGAAGGTAGCGTATAGCGAAACACGTGTTGCGTTTTTGCAAAACTATGTGGCAAAAATCTCACAATAAAGTGTTTCTTGAATAATTCTGAAGAAGTATTCAGGAATTCAGGGATTAGGTCTTAATTTGCAAGCCTTAATATCTCGTAAGAAGTTGAATCATTGATTTTCATATCTTGATATGACAAGATTCATGGTATAGGTAACAAGTATTACACCAATAACACCGACGAATAATCAAAAAACAATAAAATTCATAATAACTTCAACATTTTTCAAGGATTTCAACAAACAACTTTGGGGACTTTCCCTTGCAATATTCATTTTCATCTGAATTATTTGCAGAAAATGTAATTAGAAAGGTACGAACCTTCTGAACGGATTTTTGACAACTTGAGGTACTGAAATTGAACAGATTTGCCTCATTTGTCCGAGGCCACCTGCAGGTGCAATCATTTTGATGGAACTGGAGAATGTGACATTAGTGAAGGATGAAGTAGTGAATGGAGTGAACGTTGAATGCAGTGCATTGAACGATGATCTGTTAGAAGTTCGAATGAAGGTGAATGAACTCGCCTTCCTTTCAAATATGATGGATCTCTAATAGTGGAAAATTTCAATACGAAATTCTTGTACGTTTTTTTGTAAGAGAACAATGCTCCCCAAAACATCAGAGGCAAAATATCGAAGAGCTTGAAGGTTTTTCTCTACACAAACTTATAACTTTACCTAACGATAATAGAAACACACGGTTTATATCTTTCAAAATTAGTCAAGCAGGTTCATTTGATATCCATATCAAGGTATTTATATATAGAAAGGTAATCCAACATTTTGTGGCGGCAGCCATCTTGGATTCACAATCTGTTAAAACCTGCTATCGCCTCCTACGAACGATAACTTGTGCGACCTTGGGATTAGCTTGATCTCACCTTTCAACGTGCGATTCCTAGCATGTTAATATCAATCGTTCAACACGATGGGGAAAAAATTTCCGTTATTGGATTCGACCAACACAAGACAAGAATTTCGATTTTGAATTCGAAATTACGAGGTTTAAGTCAAAATTTCTAGAATGAAGTCGAAATTTAGAGATTCAGAGTGGCAATTTATAATTTACAATAGAAAATAGAATTCACAGGGCTCGTGCATTTAGGAAATAATTTAAAACTGTACAAATATGAATAGTATACACACATGCAAAAATACATAATATATTGATGAAATAAATTACATACAATGTGACAATTCATTGTACACGTCGGTAGGTATAGAGGCCGATATTTTTACCGATGAAGCATTCGAAAATATACATATACCGGTTTGACAAAAAATGGACTCAAAAAAAGTTTCATATAGAACCCTTATATTACATCCATTTGATAGAATAACAAGTGATTCTATTCAATATTAAGGCGTAAATGCTATTTTTTCTAAATTCAATATGGCGATACTATGACGTCATCTATGGTAATAATATCAAACAACTTGATGTAGTGAGAACAGACAAAGTTTCCTTATTTTTCGAGGAAAAATTCAAGAATTGAAATTTTGCAGCAATTCATGTACTTCTGATTTATTTTTATATGTCATTTTTCACTTCATTCATCTAAAAATATCAATAGAAAGTGGTATTTTTCAAACGTTAACATTGAAGGAAGCTTCTTTCACTACCAACAACTGTTAAAATAATGTGCTGTTCATTTTTCTTCGCCAGTGAAAAAATGAGAAAGTAGTTACTGATAAGATCGAGCAACTTTAAAACTTTCACTTTTTGACTGATACAGACAGACATATCTTTGACATTTTTTTGTAGTACGAGAGAAAGACTTCGTTTTTTTTTTTAAATAGTTTATTTTCAAAAATACCACTTCATATTGACATTTTCGAATCAGATAAATTAAAAAATGGTATTTCAAAAGAAAAGTTGAAAAATACCTGAATTCTTGAAAAATTTCAATTATTCAATCTGTTAAGCTGTTCAATGATATTTCCAAAGATGACGTCCTAGTGCCATCATATAAGATTTGATGAAACTTGTTCCTATGCTGCTATTTTCAATAAAATGGTCATTTGTAATATATTACTGCGAAGAGAATTTCATATTCTATCAATATTCAAAAATTAATTACGGGTTCTATTCAAATTACTTGCCCTCGGTCTATTTCCGTTAAATAAAAAAGTTTCTCAAATGTTTCACTTTTAGAATTATTGCCCTCGGTATATTTCCGTTAAATAAAAAAGTTTCTCAAATGTTTCACTTTTAGAATTATTGGCTTCATTCCAAATTTCTATTCTTATAAACAACGGCATTGGCCATCATTGTAATACACAGTTGAATTTGTTATTACTGTGGCTATAAAAATCGATGAAAAAACTGTTGGTCTGAATTTTAAAAATAAAGTTAATGATGAAATTTAATAAACGAAACGTCGTATGGAAAATTGATTTATATGTAACTATAACAAAAATGAAACAGTATTGAACGTTTCCCTGGCTTTTTTATGCCATTCAAAGTCGAGGCTGTAGATACAAAAGCCGAAATTTGACAATTCTAGTTTTCGACATATAATTCAAGAACAACCATCAATATTCTCGATCTGGAAAGGGGTTATTCTAATTCTCCAAAATAGAAAACTTTTGTACAATTTGTACAATTTACAGGTCTCATCGTTTCCATGATAGCAATAGGATCAGCATAATTCAAACATAAAAACAGTTCAAATAGGCAAATAACTAGGTCCTGGCTAAAACATTGCATGGCAGTTGATAAATTCACAAACTACCTTGAACGACAACATTCTACTTCATCATAAGCTGTATCATTTTTAGACTAATTTTGCTGACCTTTCATCAAGATCACTATAAAAATTGGATTGGTAATGAATACCTAAATCAACGACAAAATACCTTACAGCAATACTAGACAAATGAGGAAAATCGAGAAATAACTTTATTGGGGTAAAATAAAAAGTTTGCCCTTCTACACTTGTATAAATTCTCCATTATGATTTTTATGTTTTTCAGATTGTAGAAGGTAACAAATACCCAAAAAATGTTGATAAATAAAATAAAAGTTAAATTTAGACATCAGAGCATTAAATTAATTTAATTTCAAATTTTAATTACCGGAATTCCAGTTCTACTTTATGGTCTGATGGAATAATTGGTTGTTGAGTATATGTACACTCAGGTGCCACCTAGAAATGTTTGAAAAAATTGTACTCTCACTAACCCTTTTGTTTTTAATCAAATTTTGATATATTTTCAATAAGGAAGGACCAAATTTATCTCAGATTGATTCACATCATATAGATTTAATAATAAGGCCCGATTTATATAGATTAAACGAAGAAAAATGGAGTTATATTTCTATCATCTAGGTTTAACCATAGATATATCATAGATCTCAGAAGTGAGTTGAAAAAAGTCAGTTGAAAAGTTATTAAAATACTATGGAAACAACTGCAGTACAAATACAACATATATTTACAAATATACTTATATTCATATAATACGTACATATGTACACATAACTAAATAGATCCGGAAATAAAAACACCTACCACTTTTTTTTTGAATGTTCTATCACAATTCGTTACAAATGTATGATTTATTCAATAAAGCAACATTTTTTCTGCGTGTTTTTCATTATTTACAATAATTATGGAAAAAACGCTTTTCAGAAACTATACATTTTTGAAGTAGAGGCCATATTGATTATTAATCATTTTTACTATACTGTGAATTATCAAAATTTAAAAAAACTACTGAACAGAAATCTAGTTATTACACAAAAAATCACTATAATTTCGAAACATCAAAATGGATTTTCTCGAAAGCAGTAGAGAATGAAAGACAACAATAACTGAAATACAGAAATACAATGTTTCTCTACCTACCCCAATCCCGAATACAAACCATAGACAGCGAGAAATCGGATTAATCAATTCAATTTCAATCTAGTAACCTACAATATTATGGCGTAATATAATAGATTATATTGCAGTATGTGGAACAACGTAATATAGTAAGTAGATGAAATTTTATAACGGCTATTACATGTATAATTTACGGAGAAACGATATCATTCTGGCGTACAAAACGGATGTTGTGGTTTTAGTTTTTTCATTCTTGATGCGATTTGGACGGTCATTGACTTTTTCAGGAATTTGCAATATACATACATTAATTTTACACGTTCACGAAATTTACATACATACATAAATTCCACGTTTTCACTAAAACTGTTGATAATATATGTTTACAAAAACTCATTAATGAATGGAGATAAATCGCTGGCCTTCTCCATCATCAGATTTGGTATCAACTCTTGTGTATGTTTATCATCTACCTGATAGATTGGAAGACAAAAAACTCAATTCAGAAGTTGTTCACTTTATTTTTGGAAGTTAACATTTTGAAACCACAGTTTAATCCATTTCCTATCGATATATACTCAAAGAATAATGATTTGCTTGTATTAATTCAAATCCTTGATAGCCAGTTATCAATATTTTTTTTGGACATTATAAAAATATCATCCACTGGGTTTTACCCGCGGTTTCGCTCGCATTTATGCCATTGAATAAGTGTCAGTACAATAGAAATGAATCAATATGAGAACTATATTTTAATGCTTGGCTGAATTATCAATTTTTAAAAATTATTACATATGATGAAGTTTCGAAAATTTAAAATATGCTGAGATTTTTTTACATACATAAAAAAAATTAATAAAAAGTATCCTATGTCACCTCTAATACCTACAAGAACATGTGTACAAAATTTCATGATGATTGGTTTAGTAGTTTCCCGTGAAACCGTAACAAACAAACTTATATTCGCATTTATAATATTAGTAGGGATAGGGTTTAGTTCAGTTGAAAATTATATTGTCCATCCCATTGAAATAGTGATATTGGCATGCATTATCATATTTTTCTTTCATCACACCAAAACCAATAACTTGGCTATTTGAAAAACGCTGATCACTAGCAAGAAAGGGGGTCTAAATACAAGGTCTGAATCTAGTTTCAAAAATTTTCCCATTCAAAGTTTCTCAGTAAGTATGAAGTCACGAATTGAACACCTTGTGATTTAATGATATTCTTCACGATCTAGATTTGAAGAAAGATAATGAAAATATCGCCAGTATTCATAAAATATTTATAAATTGCTACCTATATACTTAATTATTTTACTCAATAGTGTTCTTTCATTTCGATATTCAAGAACTTACTCGTGTGATGGAAAACATACTGGTTTGAAAGTCAAAAATGTTTGGTTATTTATTTGATATGTCTCAAGTCAAAGCGGAAAGCAGGTTTTACAGTTTTCATCAGATTCTGGGAATGTTAACAAATCGTAAAGCCCCAGGCATTTCAAGCTAATTTTACTTTCAACCACATTATTGGCCAAGGCTAATGGACTTGGACTCATTATGAGGAGAGTTTGAGATAAAAAAAGTAAGAGTATTCAAGTTTCTTAAACAGGTTTTGAATAAGTTATATTAACTTATTGGTTTGAATTGAAAAGGAAATATTCTTAGGAGAGATCAGTTTTTTGGGGAAAAAGCTTTTTGACTTTCTACTTCTCCATCATCAATCACAAAATGTGAGGATCTTTTAAAAAAGGAAGAAAATAATAAAAACTCTGTATGAAGATATACTTCTATATGAACATTGAATTTGTATGAAAGTAGTTGTTTAGAATTGTTGTTTAGGAAGTGTTTTTTGTTTCAGTTTGTATCTTAAAAGAACTTCTTTGTCTGCACTTGACTGCTCATTTTCAAAAATAAGGAATTTAATTTGATTCTAGTACAGCAGTTTTGCAATGTTTTGAAAAATAAATGTATGCTAATGTATTGTCGTTACTACGTGGTAGGAAATCATTATGAAGAAAAGAGAAATGAAACTTTCTATGTTTTTTACCACTTTTGTTTGTAACTAACGTTGCTGCAGTTTCGTCCTATAAGGGCATTTTCAAACTAATGTATAACTTCGAAAATGTCCTTATAGGATGAAACTGCACTAACGTTAGTTACAAACAAAAGTGGTAAAAAACAGAAAGTTTCATTTCTCTTCTCTTTCTAATAAATTGAGTATTTTTTCATACATACCTGTTCCTCAAGGTTTTCATAATGAATAAGCATAATAAATGAGACAGGTCACTTACCTATTAAGAGGAATGAGAAATCTCTTTGGCATAACAAACAAAACCATTAATCAAATGAACTTTCCCCTCTTCATGAATTCTTTCCAACAACTAACAACTGATGTACATGAAATATACCTGATTAAACTCAGCAGTAAACACGCTAATGGGTTCGCCATTATTTATTTACTAGCCTTTGGAGATGAGATCTTCTAATTGTTAGCTGTTTTCTCTATCCACTATTATTAGAATCTCCAATAATATAATTGAAAGACGAGACGTTTCATAAGTGTTCATAGATACCAGTGTTTCGAATTCAGTAATAATAAAAATTATGATAATAATAATAAGACGATATTACTCGTGGAGTTTTTAGCTCCTACTCTCGAATTTCCAGACATATGCAGAAAGCTCTCATTCTTGACTTATTGCACTTGCTCGGGACACATGATTCTCAGATCCAATGATCACTTACCCCACGGTGTGGAGAGTGGTCGTTCAGCAAAAGGCTCATAAAACAACCGCAGAGATCACTTCACTTCTGAGTCAAGGATAAGGGATCTTCTTCAACAATATTGAAGACCTAGGCTTATCAAAGCGCCTGACCTTCGCTTAATTCAGGTCGACTGGGCTGAAGTCGAATACGGAAGGGTCCATCATAGCCTGCCAGGATAGTGTCTTCAACACCTTAATCTACCGCAGTTTCGTGATGGGTATTGGGGCTCCTGACCCAAAGTGCATGTTCTGTCATGAGGTGCCTGAGGTCTTAATGCACTTGGTGGCAGCATGTGAGGAATATGTGGCCTCAGCCTGTTTCCATCGACATAACGCGACCCTGAGAGTGCTTTTTTACCACTCACTGCACTTTGACGGAATTAACGAAACAGTGTTGCCCACGCTCCGAGGATATTGAATCCGTTGTGGAGAACTAGAAGTGCTGAATTTATTAGAACTATTCGTTCCCACCCTCAGGCTCATACAAGTTAATAGGGCTGATGTAGTCCTTCTCGACCACCAGAGCAAGCCGATATTTGTCGTGGAGTGTTCAGTTGTTGACGAGATGAATATCGTCCGAAAAAAATGAGGAATGATAGCCTATCTACTGTCGGATCTCAAGATCATGCAACGAGGCAGAAATCTTAGCCGTGAAATCCAAAGGGCTGTCATTCTTGGGGTACATGCTTTTCGGACCCATTGATCACCTACCTCATGGTGTGAGGAGTGGTCGTTGGTTATTAATGCTAGCACGCCTTCCTGAATGTATCGGGGCTTCGGGAATAGGGCCCGACTAGCGCAACCTTAAGAAAAATGTGATATTGGTCTTCGTTGACCGAATTATAATTTATATAATATACATAATGATATAACACGAATAAAAAATATAAAACTCTATAGCTATAGGTTCAAGTCTAGACATCAGACTTGTTCTTCCACTCTACCGTGAAACTTGCATCACAAGTAGATGCACAAAATGACTTTTATTGGTGTGAAATGCTGATGCCGTCATTCGTAACAAATTTTTATAGGGATGTTTTAATTCAGTTCTAGCGCGAGAGATTCGTTTAAAATTTAAATTTTAATGTGTTTTCGAACAAAGTTAAAAGCAAATCTCTATAAGCAGGTGGAATATTGGCAAGTTACATAATAAGTTACTGAACCTTTCAAGAGAGTTGTTCTGTGGTTCTGTAGAACTTTATACAGGTTATGCATTTGTATAAAGTTCTTTATCACAATTTCAATATTTCAGATTGTGGAAAGTGAATATACCAAAAAAAATGTCGATTTAAAAACTTGGAAATTTATATCATGTATGTCCGCTCTGAATCTTGTTTTATGGTATTAATGGAAATCATACGTGCAGTTGAGATCTTCTTGAATAAACATCCGGCGTAAAATTCATAGTTTTCTGAAGATTTTGATTTTTTGCAGATGAATTGGGATTCAGAAATAAATTAAACAGTATTTGCTACTATTTTACGTCTATCAGATTATATTTCTACTAGTGCAACCTAACAATAACATATTGTAACGAATCTGAAACCACCCCTGACCAGTACACCGGCCGACTCATGGAATAAATGGAATAAAGACATGACATCGCCGCGAAAGAATGCAGTCGGGAATCGCCAGTAAAATTCTAGTATCAAATCGACTACAGAATTCTAGAAAAAACCGTTACCGATATAAGCCCGTCTTCCTGACCCAAGAGGGCAGTTCAGAAAGTGAATCGAGCGGCTAAACAAGAAATTCGAATAGTGAAAATGAATTAAGCGTTGTTGTAAATGAATTAGTTTGTGATTAGTGAAATATTGTTGAAAAAAAAATTGTTTAAGACAGTTAATTTATTAATTTGTCACAATATTTTGGTGGAGTTAATGTTCTTTGCTGTTTATTGGGTTTCTAACCTTCCAGAATCTGAAAAATAAAAAATTAAAAATCTCAAAATGAGCAATTTGAGCAATTTATACCTATCTTATATTACGCCCTTTTCTTCATTTCCTGAAGACGCCAACTTGGTTGGTGAAACGCAAGAAGAAAATATTATTGCAGTTCTGTTGTTTGGGAAAGTGCTCGTTTTGGAGCCCTTTGCTATTTATTAAACATTTTCCTAATATAAGATAATACAAGATAGTTATCAAGGCAGTAGTCCGTGCTTTTGTTATAACTATTTTAAAACTTAAATGAACATTATAATTAACTGCATACGCAAACTTTCGACCATGATTTTAGCTATTATCCGATGAGTAATTATTTTGAGGTTCAACTCAGAGCCCAAACAGCTAGTTTTCAATCGAAACTCCCTCGCCAGAACAAAAATGCTATCTTTCGATGCACATTTTGGCAACCAAGTTAGCATAATCATTATTTCCTACCTGACATCATCTCCTGATGATGCTAACTTGGTTAGCAAAAGGCGGGTCGAGAGACAGCTTTTTTGTTCTGGTGGAGAATAAGTGTTTTTAATAGATTCGTTCCACGTCAGAGGTTCAAAATTCCACTTCAAGGCAACTAGCTGGTTTTCAGCTAGTTGTCTTAAAATGAAAGCTGCAGTGAAAGACTAAATATGAATTTTGTCGGTGGTCGATGTAGAAGCTTGGCTTTGCAACTGACCGCCTTAGGAAGCCCCGTTCATCGTTGATATTCGAGAATTAAGTTCTCTGTTAATCCCATAGATAGCGTAAGGGGAGATGTCATCTTGATTTTTTTAAAGAAAAAACACAAGTACTACGGACAAATCCTCAAGGTATTCTAAGAGCGATGCCTGTGGTCATATTTTTTCCAGAGTAATATAATTTTATGGAATATTGGCAGTTTGAAAAGTAAATCTCGATATTTTGCAGACGAAATGTACTAGTACATTCATCATTTCTCTCAGTAGCATTCAGCGGTTTTTTTCTAGTCACGGCTAGAGTTCGGATAGTATATAATTATCCTTTTCTGATTATACAGGACCATACTTGCCCATTTATTCCTCGTCTGACAGTATTTTTAATATTGAAATCTTCTGAGCTGCAGATGTCAAGGAAATTGAACTATATACCTACGTAAACTATTATGTTCACAGTTTTATTCATTATTCAGCAAACAATTTACTTTCGACAAAAATCATGATATAAAGTCGTTCAATTTTGAGTTGAAAGACGTCTTTAATCTTGAAGTTTTGAGTTTGAAGTCGAAATTCTGAGATCAAAGTTGTTATTTCGAAATAAAAGTTGAAATTTAGAGTTCAAAGTCGAAATATCAAGATTGAAGTCGAAATTTTGAGTTTTGAAGTCGAAAGATCCAAGAAAAAAATGATAAAAATATGTGGCCCTGTGACGTTTCTGTACTTGTACTAATTGAGTCCTATCCATATGCCGAGTTCTATCACCGCGTCCAACATTAATTAAAATGCCCGTGCATTGATTATCATTGAAGCAGCCATACATTTTGGCACACAATTCTATTTTCAATAGAAATTGGAACTTCCAAATAATCTGAAAATAAAGAATGATTTCTAAATGTGAATTCTTTATTCTATGATCAACAAAATCAAGAATTTCATTAATTCTTGTACCTTCACAAACATATCTTGGGAACGTCTCTGATTCTAAGTTCATGAAAACACATCAGTTTGCTCATTTGTGTCAGCAAAAAATTCCGTCATCGTGAAAAATTACTAGTCCCAAAACTTGCTATATGCCAGCTGCCTCATGAGGAATTTTTAGTAGTTGTCTGCATTTGTTACATGTAGTCGAAAGTTTTAATTGCCGTGAGGTGATTTGTAACGATTTATTCCGATCAAGGACAGACTTGATTTTCTCTTTTTTCCATTAAAGATCTAAAACAGTTGATGTAGAAGAATTTCGAGAATATTTGCTCTGAAAATCTAATGCAGACTACGCCCTTCTAGGAATAAAACGAATCATTCATAAAGAATGGTAAATCACTGATTGATTACTTCGAAATTTTCCCCGTGAGGGGATTACGAAAACCACAATACGTGTTTCGCTATACAATCCTTATAGAGTACGGAATATATAGAGTTTTATTAAATTGATGGATGTAGCCGTTACTACGTGGTAGGAGATCATAATGAAAAGAGGAATGAAAATTTCTATGTTTTTTACTCCTGTTAATCGTAACTAACGTTACTGCAGTTTCGTCCTATATGGACATTCTCAAATTAATACAATAAACTAACAATGATTTGCACCCGCAATGTTTATGCCTGTAAATTCCCAAGGATTCTAAATAATTGAGTTTGCAACCCTTCCTTGCAGAGTGCAGAATTTCCGTATCGTTTAGATTCGGAAACTTGTGGTTGCATGCCAAAGAATGGTTTGAAAACGTCGAATCATTTTTCTCTAGTCTGAAGGACATTTCATGTTCAGCATACCGTTTTTGGAAATTTCGTCCGCATTGTCCCACATAAACACTATTACACTCCGGACACTTAAGCTTATAAAGTCCAGATTTTTCCAACTTGTTGACCTTATCTTTGGCATTGAAAAGGAAATGAAATAACCTGGCATGTGGTCTGAATGCTACTTCCACATTGTTTTTTCTG
>WOGO01003386.1:0-14426 GCA_015342085.1 Leptinotarsa defecta | reverse complement strand
TAATATGCTGGTTTTTATTCATTTTCAATTGCATCACCTCCTGTTGCAGGCTTTTCACAAGTTCGGTTAACTTCTTTATAGCTTGAGAGAGTTCTAGACACCTTCCACAATTAGTACCATTAGTTTTTTCCGTACCTCCGCCTATGCATTCTTCGCATTTATAAACAATTCCTGGAGTATCGCTAAATAAAGCATTTTGCTTTCTAGAAAATCCTAAACATCTGGTATGAAAAACTCGAGTAAAAAACCACATTGAATGCCTGGTGATTTCTCACCTAATGTTTTTGTGCATCTTACACATTTGCTTGACATTTCGATGAACTTTACAATTTCAACTGCACGTAAGAGAAATAAATAATTCAGCTGATGGATGCTTCACACTACAAACTAATGGAGATCCAATATTAACCTATTTTTGATAAATATTTATAAGAGAAACTTGAATTTATTGAAGAGCAATTGACGGCCACTTGCAGGGCATGTTCTTTCAGGAAGCTGAAGAGTTATACACAAAAATGATCCGACAAGCCGTAGCATCGAAGAAATGACTGTGAATGGTCTACCAACACTGGCCGTGTTAGCCTGGTCTACACTATTTGTGATTGAATAAAATAACAAAAATTGGAATTATTTTGGAATGATTTATTTTAGGTAGCCTTTTGTTATGAAATTTAATGATTGGGGTTACTCTTATTCGGGATATCCTCCACAAAATAACCTCGGTTCCCATCGAAAACTTCATTCACATCAACATTTATCGCTTGCTAGACATTTATTGCTCGCTACATAGTTTACAACACCGCAACACGTGTCCCACTACATAATACAAACTGGTTGGCATTGAACACTCGTAAAGGAGCTATTGTATAGTTACGGTTTTCAAACTGTCCAGTTAATTGATGATGAAATAATAACAAAACACAATCGCACACAATTATGAATTTATTAAAATACGTTTCAAACATTTAGTGAATCAGAATCAAAAAGAAACACTACTTATTGCTGTATAATAACTTTGCAGTGTTTTTGTTTTCAATAGATTGAAATGAACTTGTGATGCACTGTTTGGAACATTTGGTGTAGTAATGAATATTACTGGAGTTTTTTCCCAACACCAAACTGTTACTTTACCATCTCGACACGTGTTTCGATAACCAAGTGATCATCTTCAGGAGGAAGATCAAACTGTTGCTTGATCCTCCTCTTGAAGATGATTACTTGGTGATCGAAACACGTGTCGAGATGGTAAAATAACAGTTTGGTGTTGGGAAAAAACTCCAGTAATATTCAGATTGACATGAAAACAATGTCTTTTTTTAAGAAAACAATTGTCATTCAGAAATAATAGATACATATTAGATATTGTTGCTGACATCGTTTATGAATGAATCATTGAATCATTTATATGAGGTGGTAAAACTATACATCATGGCATTCATGATTTTTTACCAGACAGCAGTGTTTCGATCTGCCAAAAATCTCATGGTACTAGGCTATATCATGAATAAAACGTCTTTGTGAGGAAAGTCAGCGTCACTTCTTGTTGACTTATAGTTTTTCATATGCGATATTAAAAACAGCTGTGCTGACACTACATTCACCTCAATGTGATTTTTATTTTTCCTCATTTATGGAAAATCTTACCGAATAATAGCAATTGTTTCAAATTTGGCAAACTATCCTAACTCCGCGTTTTATCCAATGCTCCTTAGTATCGCTAGTTTTCAAAGGAATGAAGGTAATGAGATCTTTCATATCGACAGATTGATACACAGGGCATTTGTAACAATTTACGTTTTCTCCAACTCCTTTACAAACAGGTGAAAATAAAATTGGTGGAAGAGCATTGTAAACGCATGAATGGGCCTCTAAAATTTTCCCACAGTCTTCATCCCATTTGGCACCAAACAGATAGAGTTCAGTTATCACTATGCCGTCTGCAGTAATATCTGATTTATCTTTCAACACATCAAAAGTGAAGTTGACGTTCTCTACTGTATTTCCGCATGCAACTGAAAAGTCCAGTTTTGCTTTGCAAATCAGAGTTTGCGGTGAGAAAAAAACAGACAACGGAAAACATTTTTCTGTCACTGCGAGATTCTGAAAAAAGTCTACCCTTTTACGTAACATGCTGATGAAATTTGGAAGGTTCTTTTCATGAACAAAAGCGACATTGAGCCATAGTTTTGGAACTGTGAACTTCAGAATATCTTCAGCCATTCTTTCCTCATCAGGAGATATGAACTTTGCTCCACCTATGGCTTGTTTGAGAGACTGTAAAGATTCTGTCAAAATATGTAGCAAATCATTGTATTTTACTTTTTCTTGATGAATGACATAATTATCTTGAGTCTTGTAGTCCAGTCTCTTTGGAATATTAGTTAGAACATCTTCAATGGTAGTGATGAGGGTAAACTCGTTGGCTTCAATAGATTGTTGGAGCTGCACCAATGATACTTCAAAAATGGTCTTGAGTATATGATCAGCTTCCTTACGATTACATAACGTATCATTATATTCGGTCATACCATATATTTCAGGATTCTGCTTCTCTGGTAACTTCGATATATAACTGAGGAAATCTTGATAATCACACTTCTTTGGTAGACCATATCTTTCCAAATTATTGAATAAATAGTTTTTGTTGAAACCAATTTCTGAATTGACGAACTGCATCAATAAAATTTCTACTAGAAAAGTAGTCTCTCTTTTTTCAAGATATCCTCCATAGTGACAGCTGCCTATTAGATAAAAAATCTTTTCGAAGTTGTTCATACAGAAGCCCTCTTCATTAACAATCATTTGTAGCTGCTGCAGAGAAACTTGAAAATCAGAATCATCGAAAATGAAAGGCTTTTGCCAACCAAATTCATCAATTTCTACACGGTATTGAAGAGCACAGTGAAAGGATGCTAAACCATATAACAACTTAGTGAAAACTGCATGTTTTCCAGGACACCCACTGAAGAATTCAGGTTCACAAATCGGTTGATTCATGTACAGCCTCTTGAGGTTCTGTTTGAATCCTTTAGGAGAATCTACTACAACTTTGATGCTGTTTTGTAACAATTCTAGAGGGATATTCTCGACACTCTCACAGGTGAGCCACAATCGAAAGTTCTCATGGGTGTTATCAAAATCCATATCAGTGAGATTTTTTTCCAAGAGCTCGAACCAATTGGGAGAAAGATGGCAGTTCTGAAGCAGTAACCAGGAACCTTTTACCCGTGCTTCGTTCATGAGAAGCGTCGCTTTTGAAATCTCATTCTCACCGAAAGTTAGAGTCTTGAAACAATGTAGAACTTTCTTTTTCTCTGCCAAAAAAGACAGAGATTTTGAAGGATTGAATTCTGGTGTTGAGATAAACAATATAGGAGAGAGACAGTAAGATTCGTTGAAGGTGTCGGTAATGTTGTAATAGGGGGTTGCTGTAAATTTTTCTCCAAGAACTTCAGTGATGAAATTTTGTATATGAAGATATAAATAATTGGGTTTTAGTAACTTTGTGAGGATCAATTTTTGAAAACTACTCAGTGTCACATTCCAGGGAGCTGGAATATCCAATAAATATGGTGCTTGTAGATAAATTCTCCAGGAAATAGAATCGAATTTGGATATAAATTCCTGAAAATTTGTGAGACACCCCAGTTCATTTACTTTCTTGGAAATACTGTCAGAAGAATATTCATTGAAATCCGTACTGTTCTGGTCAATCTTTATGAAGAATTGAATCTCTTCGTCATCAATAGTGTTATTAGACTTCAATACATTTAGAGTTAGAAAGAATGAAAATATCAGTTTGTCTCGCCTGAATAGCGAGTGAACTGTATGGAGGTACAAATGATAGAGAAATGATTCTTTTATCTTCTCGCATCTCTTATTGAAGTCTCTAGATTTTTCTGAAAGTATGATTGATTTGTAATACAAGTTCATGTACCACTCAAGTGAAAATTGGTAAATACAGTTCAATTTCTGTATTTGTTTGATACATGAATATAAGTTAGCAGCATAAGAAGATACACTGGTATATTTGTTTCTAAAATCTTCTATAACTGTTTCTATTGCCTTGGAGTCTTCTTGTTTTTCTCGCACAATTCTGGCAAGATCTTTGGACTGATCCAAAATGTTGATAGATGCCTGATCTTCCAAAATATCCGTTTGGGATTCACATAACGTTGTTAGTATATTGTTTTCATGTTCCAACAAATCGGCTCTATTTTTCATTTTCTTTTTATGTAACTCTTTCCGTTTCCTTTTCAATTCCGGTTTTTCTATTTCGGTGACGATCTTCAGCAGACATTGACTCATTCCATCATGTGTGATAGAAAAATTGATGAGGGTTATGTTGTTACAAAGTTCTGGGGCGAACTGTGGTTTACTCATATTGCATACGAAGTAAAGTTTAAAGTTAATATCAATCTTGATATGTTCGTTATTCAAAATTAAAAAAGTATTTTCATTTTGGATATACTGATGTTTCGTTATCAGTTGGTTCAGGCAAGGTGGAAAAGTTTCTTTGATTTTATGAATCATTATGGGCTTCCCAAGTATAATGCATGATTTAAGTTTCTCCAAGTAATCGTCATGTGTGAATTTTGTTACTATCAAATTATTTCTTTTCTCAACTTTTCGAATCCATTTTTCCCCAATATATTCTGGATCTATAAAAAGTGAGTATAACTTGGAAAAATTATGAATCACCCCATTTTGAAAACAGAATTCATCATTAGGTAAACCATTTCGAACCCAAGTTTCAGTTTCAGCGTCACTTGAAAGTGATTTGATGATATTGAAGTCTTCACTACAGGACACCAAAGTACTGATATGCTGATGCCACTTTTGTATAACGTCTTTCCTGAACTTGTTGTCCAAAGCTGGCAAGTAAGCTATTATAGCACTCGATATCAAAATATTACCAGGTAGTAGATTTTCTTGATTTGCCAGATTCTCTACAGATTTTGTCCATCTGATTTTTTCTCCAGAAAGACTTCCTATTAGGCCTTGGGCACTGCCTAGTTTCTTATTGCAAGCATCAACTTCTCGTTGTAGCTTCAATTGCTTTTCAGTTGCATCGTCGAGCAATTCCTTGAGACTCGCCAATTTCTCCTCTATCCGTTTGACTTCATCTTTTTTTTGATTGAGAATTGTCATAGTCTCCGCATATTCCTTTTCCGCTTTTTCTAACTTTTCTTTTTTCGGAGCTACCTCCTTGGCAACTTTGTCATACATGTCCATGGCAATAATCCACTTGCAAAGTCCTTCTGCTGCACTTGAAGCCTTAGCTACGACGTGAGGTTTGAAATCCTTATGAGGTAGGTATTCCTTCCTTATCTTGACCATGATTTCTGGTTTGATGTGATCTTTGTCGAAGTCTTTGAGAGTTTGGAGAAAATTCATATCGCCAAGTATTCTTTTACTTGGACCCCAGTAATCGATTGTTTTTCTTCCGGTACTTGGGTCAGGAATTCTATCGGGTTTCACATCTTTGATCACGCAAACCGCTGCCATAACTAACTTGATGGCATCTGGTGGGTTTTTCATCGACTTGACTAACGTTATGTCTGAAGGTTTCAAAGTATTCAGGGCCGATATTGCATCTTCTAAGATAGGAATAGCTTGTGCTAGTTCTGACTCACACTCCATTTTCAAATTTTGGGCAACAATAGCTTGTTCGCTAGCAACTTCCTCGTCTTTCCGTACCAGAGCAGACGCTTTCTCTACTTCAATTGTTTCTAAGGCTATTTGCTTCGTCATATCAGTGGCTTTTTGTGTCATCTCAGCAAGCTGTGGTTGATACTCAGCTAAAGCTCTCTGCATGTCAGATATCTGTCTTGCTGCATATGATAATTTTGCCAAACCAGTTAAATACAATTTTTTTTTCGCAGCCATTTCGTTCTGTTTCTTGGTCATCAGCTCTATAAAAAGTTTCAGTAAGTGAGTGAAAGAAACTGGTGTGACATATATTGTTGTATAGGACTGGTCCAACATTTGTTTATAATTATTTTGAGAGTCTCTATGACAATATATGAAAACGTCAATGACTTTCTGTTTGATCTCTGGTTCTAGATCCAGATTTGCAGTCCATGTGTTAGCGATCTGTTGTAAGGAATCGTCCGGCCAATCATCCCACCATATCACGTGACAACCAAATAAATTCGGATAATTCCTTATTCTTTTTCTGAGAAGGCTACCAACAGAAGATAAACATATGATTAAATGAAGATTATCTTTTGATCGTTTGTTGAAAAAATCAAATACAGCTGAAGAAGAGATCTCCAAATTTCTGTTACCACCTTGAGCTGAAAGTCTTGCCAGTTCCAAAATTTCTTGTCGTTCTTCCATATCGCACAGATCGGGTACTTCCCCATTTTGAAGTAAAAGATCGATATTCTGAAGAAAGGTATCATCAATTAATTGCTCTTCAGTTACAAGAAAGACGCACTGATGCTCAAGAGCACCCGACTCTTTCAAAACAAGTTTAATTTCTTCATTCCAGTCTTGATGGGAGTAGCCTTGCGTGATGATAGGTTCGAATAGTTTATATTTATAAAGGAAACATGCCAATTTGGTCAGATTTCGTCTTCCAGATCCACAAGGTCCTATGAGAAGAGCATTACCTGGCGAAATTGACAAAACCCTCGTAATTCTGAGAAGTTTTTCTAGAGCATTCCGAAACAATATTATTTCAAGTTTGATCTCATGACAATCATTATAGACTTTAAGAACTTCAACACATTTTTCTATCAACGTCTTCTGGTCAGTTATTTCTTCATATCTTTTACCGTTGCGGTTGTCGCAATTATTGATTGTACTGAATATCAACTCATTAGGCAAACAACCATTACTTTCGAAATGCTCTTCGAATGACTCACCAAAGTCAACTTTGATAGCTTCTTTGATTCTTGCTTGTAGCCAAATGCTGTCGAGAGAAGTTAGGCGATCTCCGAAAACTCTCATAACCTCATGTGCCCAGAGTTTGAGATATATTTTTTTATTACAATCGTAGATCTCTTTCCTCAACATCGAACAACCAAGTATGACTTTTGAGAAGCTGCTCGTATTGAAAACATAATGGCTTCTGCTTAAAGTAGCTCTGCAGCATAATTTCACTTTCCTGTAGATGCTAAAAGTAGCTTGGATGATTTGATTGACAACGTTGGCTATATCGCTTGGAAAACCAACTTTTCTCCAAGTGTGTAACAAACTATTAGAATATATTCTCGTAATTGTGTCTTCTGATAATTCGTTTATTGCGAATATATTAAAATGCCTCAGTAATCTTGGACCCAACTTTGTTTTGCTACCTTCTGGCAAGCCCATTATGGAAATCAAGTTGATATTACTTACGCGAATTTCGTTACCGTAAGAAAAGTCGTACCAGATTTTATGATCAGAATGCTGCCTGAGGAGTTCAAGGCAGTTGCCAAATCCATTTGTTGAAACAAGATTTATGTTATCTATGAATGAGATGAAATTCTTTCCAGACTGTGGAATGAAAACACCAGTTTTCATTTTATTCAGTTTTGAAAGAATATGCCTTTGAAGTACATGTGATTGAAGGTTAACATTGAAGTTGACTTGCAGAATTTCGTATTTGTTTTTATCGAACTTATTCATGAGCGCATCTTCTATAAGAATACTTTTTCCTGAGCCAGATGGACCAACAAATAAAATATTTTCATTTTTTTTCACAAACTTGTCCAAAAGGCTATGGCACCTGAGAGTGTCAACAGTTGGTACTAAAAACGTATTCATGTATCGACTTTCCACTATTTTCTCAGTTTTCAAAATATCTTGGTAAAGTTTCCAATTCCCTCTTTGTTTATAAAGATAGTAGTAATCGTAAATCAGACCTTCATGTGGAATGCCCACGTCAAGTTTCTCCAAGGTTTTGGGATGAGGGTGGTTTTCAATTTGCCCTTTCCATAACAATTTATAGAACTCATCAAATTTATGTTTCGAAGTGTTGTCCAAAATGGCACCTAGTCCCAACATTCCAGCTTGAATAATAGTTGCTTGAATCCAAGTTGAGAGGTTTCTAGAGTCCTCGTCTTTTCTATTGACAATTTCATCAACTTCGTCCAAGATCATCTGAGTGATAACGATCATATTTTTCACTAAGTTCAGTTGATTCGGTGAGCAGAGTTGATTGCAATGCGCTGAAATGAATTCAAGACATGGTGGTATGATCCAACAAAATAAATCAAGGATATGATTTCGAAATTCCTGAATCCATTCCGAAGTACAAGAGTTTACCCAAGATTTCACTAAAGAGGCCCAGCCCACAGTTTGATGGTCTAGATATATGATGGAATTCCTTGATATCTAAAAAAAAAAGAAGATTAAGGGAAGGGACTTACTTAAAGTGAAATACTTACAACTGAAGGCGAGCAAGAATCTAAATTCTCGACCTCAAATAATATTGAGGTACTCTTTGGGACCATCAATACTTCTCCAGAGTCAGATTGGAATTTTTTGTTATGGTAGAGCAATGAGTATAGATGTTCAATCCAGGAACAGTAAATCATTCCGTCAAAAACAAGCCAGGGCTGCCTGTTGTTGTTTTCACAGAAACTTTTCATCAGTTTGGTTACAATACCATCTTGCCAATGCTGACTTGATGTGTTGAAATATCCATACATACTATTGTAATCAAGAGAATTTGGATTAATAAAATGGCATATTATAGAGTTTTCATTCATATACGTGGATATTTCACTACATAATTTCAATACCGTTGTTTTGCCAGTATATGTTTCCCCGACAAAAATAACAGACTTCCTCGCAATTATACTATCATAGGCTTCTAATACCTTATCCACAAAATGTTCACTGATTTGAATATTTTTCTGCTCGCATATCTGAGAAAGACTTTTTTTCTTGCCTGCATTTTCCTGAAAAGTTGGATGTACGTGTGGAAATATACCAGAAAGGATCTCATCGTACACATTTTTGTCATCTTCTTCAATCGCAGAAGTTATTATTTTTCTGATAGAATTAAAAGTGATAAGCGTCTCGTCTTCATTTCCATCAATTGATTTACCTTTTCCACATTCCAAAAGAACTTGCTTCAACTCCTGAATGCCATATTTGTAATGTGACTTATTTGGCATGAGGTTTCGTAACAGGTCGAAAAGGCAGGACATTTTTTTGGAAAGCGAAGTAGCTAGATGAAATCCAAAACTATATAGTGTGATTTCGGTGAGTTTTTCATAATTTGGTTCGAGTATTGTGACGGTACGAAAAATTTCTTTGGCATTTGGTGGAAGGGATGTGTTGTGAGAGCCGTTTATATTTCCACAGGCACAGACAAAAGTGGAGGCATTAAAACTAAACAAGTTACCTCCTAAATAGCATTCATTTGAATTGTGTTTTTTCGCTACCTGTACAGCTTGTAGTTCTTGAGATATTACAGATAGAACTCCACGTTTGATCAAATGCAGATTCTCCAAACACAACCAAGATCCACACAGCACACTACCAATAATCAACTGATTCAGAGCAGTTGCAGTTGTGTTTCGTGTGCAACTAGTTATCGTATGCAATCCTCCAAATGAACGCACCAAGCTTTTGATAATTTCAGATAGACTAGTTCCATCAAAACTTCTGACCATACCATTGAAGTGCAGAAAAAAAGCATTAATTAGGGTTTTAATACATCTTTCAGTGAGTGGGGTGCAAACAATGGATACGGAGTTCTCCTGATACTCGTAAGCATAGAATATTTTAGAATTCAAGACTTGAATGCTGACACTTTCATTATTGTAATAATATTTGAAGTAAGATTCCCATTCAAAGTTGCATCTGCTTGTTTGGTTGCTTGCCAGAATTGTTTTTACCATGTTTTTATTAGAAATATCATTCACGATGAGCCCTCTCAGTTTGATTCTTTCTAGATTAGTCAGGCAACCATCATTTAGTACGAGTTTATCCTTCAATGCGTTCTCTAACTTCTGATGGTACATTTTCAGTTTGATATCGTGGGTTAATTCTAAAGCTGAATCTATGTACTCTGTCCAATATGCCTGAGAAATAGCTTCTAGTATTTGTGAGCAATAAAGTGACAGTAACTTCTTCAATTTCACTCTTTTGAATGTTTCATAGCAATCCAACATTTGTTTCTTCAAAGATTTCTTGATTTGTTCTTCAATTGATGAACAGAACTTTTCCATTGAAGAATTTTGGTTTACTTGAATATTTTCAAGAAATTCGAGGACTTCTGAATCTGAATTAGCAACCCCTGTTACAGAACTGTCTTTCGAGTGCAATCGTTGAATTCCTGGAAATAACCTGTTGAGAAACTGTATCGATTTCAGATCTTTATTCGAAATGACTTGTGACATTTCGTCATTTCCAAGAAAATATAATCTCGGAAAGCTTTGCCTCAATACTTGTAAATACACCGTTACACCTTGGTTAACGATTTCAGAATTAGTAAGGCATTCTTCAATTTTTTGTGTTATGTCGGTCGAGTTCACAATTTTCATTACCAATAACTCTTCTAATATCAACGAGACATAATATTTGAAGATTTTCATAGTTTTCAAAAACAACTCTGATTCTTTCGGCAAAATAACTTTTATATCTTCACTACTGAAAATTGGAAATAATTTCAAGAGCTTTGTTTGTGCTTCATTCCAGTAATCAATGGTGCTTCTGATCTTCTGAATTTGTCCATAAAATGCCTTCACTTCAGTATCATGAGGTTTAACAAATACGGATCTTCTCATATTCAGTACTTTGATATTGTGATCATCAACAACAGCTTCAATTTCTTCTAGATCTGTTAATATCTCCAAGTTGCTATTTTCCTGTTTGGTGATGGTGAACTTGATGTTGTGCCACTGTGCCTTCAATTGCTCCAAATCGTCCTTCAATTGTTTTTCCTTGCTGGCCCCAGTGCTGATAATTTCGTACTCACTCAGTTGAGACTGGAAATCAATTTGCATTATGTTCCTTAGTGTGGTACCGGCATTGGGTGTAACATTCTTTCCTGCTATTTCTGACATTGCCTTCCAGTGTCTTTTACTAAGAGTGGGATTACAAATAATTCTCATGACCTTGACGGAAGGTTTGAAGTTTTCGATGAGCTTCAAAGCTGTTCCGCATAGTTTCAATGGTGCTGGCCAATTCAGAATATCTGGATCGTCAACGGTTCCTTTGAATCTCAGGGTAACATTATCGTCTTGAGCTTGACGTAGTTTTTTTCTATAAACTTTGTATAAATCTGTTAGTTCTTTATGAAAATTTTCTACTGCTGAGCTGGTGGACTCGTAGTCCAGCATTTCGAAAGGGCCGTCTTGCCATACTGATAAGTTTCTTTGGACTTCTAAGCAAAGTTTTAGTAGGTGGTAGAATGGGTAGATGTGGTTTTTGAGATCTTCGTATTCTGAGTACGTTGACTTTGGAAAACTCAGACTCACCTGAAAATTTTCACAAAAAAAATCACCAGACATGGGACGTAGAGAATTTGAGTGACATAATAGAACATGAGTTGAAATTAAATATAAAAAGTAACGTTCGAGTGGCGTTTTTTATTAACTGAAAAGAAAAAAGTTCTTCACAGATAAAGCTGTAAAACTTCTTTCAACTATGATAAATGAATGAGATCTTTGACAGTTCATATAGATAGTGCGAATTTCTACTTGTATATTTAGTGTATCAGCTCTAAATTATATATCATAAAATGAAAACTCACACAATCTACAGGAAAGGAAAGAGCAAGTTGATATATCAATAAAAGCGAACAAACTGAACAATTACTATTGTTCTATAGCAGAAAAAATTAACAAAAAAAATACCAACTTCTTTCAATCCGCTGACTCATTTAGAGAACATATGGATCGCTGATAACTTTATTTTACACCCTATTGATGCAAATGAGCTTGAAGAAATAATTCAATCCTTTAAAAATAAAAAGGCCGCGGGAATAGACGAAATTTCAATTATCATGTTTGCTAACCTTCCTGATACCACATTAAATGCTCTATCGCTCGTAATAAACTCATCCTTCAAGACCGGAACATTCGCTTCCTGCCTAAAAAAATCAATACTTATTCCATTGCATAAAGATGGTGATCTCAGTGATCATTCAAACTTCCGTCCTATATGTCTCATTCCCACTCTAGGCAAGCTAATAAAAAAACTGGTTAAATTAAGATTGACAATTTTTTTAAAATAATAATAGTGTCATAAGCAACAACCAGTTCGGCTTTCAATCAAAAAAGAACCCCATGATGCTATCTTTTCTTTGTTATATGACGTTTATGGAAATATTAATGAAAAAGAGTCATCAGCAGCAGTGTTCTGTGACTTTTCTAAAGCCTTTGACTGTGTAGATAATGTAATACTGCTGAAAAAAACTATATCACTATGACATCCGTGGAATTACTCACAAGTGGTTCGAACATTATCTCACAGGAAGAAGTCAGTTTGTGAAAACCTCATCATCCTCATCAGAAGGCGAAATAAAAAATGGCGTACCACAAGGTTCAATACTGGGACCGATACTTTTCCTGCTATACATAAACGATTTAGCATCTATCGATATAAAAGGAAAATTCACCCTATTTGTCGATGATACCACAATATTGTGGCGTGATCAAACTTCATGTAATCTACACGAGAATATAAGTGCAGATATAAAAAAAATAAAAAAGTGGTGCGACTTTAATCTGCTGTCTTTCAATGTTTCCAGACAAATTTAATATCATTCCGCTGCTTTATTGACAGTATTCCTTCACCAACACAGAACGCGGACCGAATAATTGAAAACAGACCTAGTACTAAATTTTTGGGGGTTATAATTGACAATAAACTCAAATTCGATGATCACATTGTAACCCTCAATAAAGAGCTAGCTTCAGGGTGTTTTGCAGTGAGAATAACATATAAGGATCTTGGTTTGTCTGCCGCTAAATTGGCTTATTTCTCACTTGTTGAGTCACATTTAAGGTATGGAATTCCTTTCTGGAGAGTATGTTGCAAAACTCAAATGCAGAAGGTGTTCATCATTCAGAAAAGGTCTATAAGATTCATGTGTAATGCCAAAAGTCGAGACTTCCGCAAACTCCTATTTGAATTACATAAAATCTTGACAGTTTTTGGAATCTTTGTTTTAGAAACATTATGTTTAATTAACAAACATAAATTGATTTTTAGCGGTTACTCCAATTATTATGCCCTTCGTCAATCTAACGACCTAAGATTATTCATACCAGCCTCTACTCTAGTCAAAGACTATATATTATAATGGTCTCAAGATGTTTAATCATTTACCTGACCATATTAAAATTTTATAGGATAGCTGTGTATTTCGAAAATCAGTAAAATACTAATTATGTGGTAGACCTTATCATAGTTTAGAAGAGTTCTATAAGGACCGCTTTCTATAATTTGTTTTATCAACTGTATTTTTTTTTAAACAAACTTTTTTGGTATTTTTTATTGTATGATATCTTTAATCAGTTTTATATATGTTTGAGTATTTTAACATTATTTGTACCCTATATATGTATGTGTGGGTATACATATGTATGTGTATCTATATATGTGTGTATATGTATATTATATGTGTATATTTATATGATTATGTTTATGATGACTGATGAAAACTTGCAGCTTTGTCAATAAGACCTAATGTTCTTTGGGCTATAAAGCATATTATTATTATCATTAATTACTTGATGTAGATTTCATTACATGATAAATTATGTGAATATACTTATTAAACGCTCAATACTTGACCTACCTACTTCAATTCTAAAATAAACACAAGACTGAGATAACACGCAAATGGAGTTTTGTTAGGAAACTTCCAATTGCACCAAAAGTGATTTCAAATGAGTTTCTAATGAAAATTCATCAGAAATAAGACACCATTTCTCAGTTTTGGTTTGTTGCAATGAACAATGGCTTAATTTTTTATGAAATGTTGATAAATATTGATGATGTAATTTATTATATAACAATATTTTGGATATCTCTTTTGAAGCCTGATTGAGATCGTTGGTAATTGTTCAGCGAAAAAAGGATTGGTTTTCGTGATAACTGAGATTTGTTCCTTCTACCTCTATTTATGATGTTAGGCAAATTTCGAAGCTCTAAAATATTCTTTACCGCCATTATTATATCCTTATAGCGGTAAATGTTAAGGGTTCGGTACGAATTTTCTCAAAAATTGTTTCATTTGCTTTATTGTCCGTCAATAAACCAAAACCATTAGCAGAGTTCAGGCCTTGGAAAACAGGAGGTGGTTGACCGGCGACAATGGCTTTATACTCAAAATAAACCACATTTCTGGTCAGTTTGGGGTGATATTTGTTACCATTGGAACTAATCACTTTAGTCACGGGGTGGTCAGTTTACATACTTCATGCTATATTGATATATTATCGGATTTTTGGAACTTGTATTTGTTACAGTAC
>WOGO01003385.1:0-14426 GCA_015342085.1 Leptinotarsa defecta | reverse complement strand
GAATTTGTTCAGAATTGTTTTCTCAGTGAAGTTGGTTATTCGTTGGATTTTAAACAAGGTTTCTAAATACCTTTACTGGACCTGCTTCAACAATATGGGTCCTTGGATGCTGAATTCAGGATCTCCAGAAATACTAATTCTCAGGTAAGTTTCCACTATGTTGTTGTAAAATTAGTATTCGTATCTCAAATATACTGCTTGCAACAGGTTTTTTTTTTTAATTTTTCTATTTAACTTCAGATTTCATCAGCTCTTACAAATTTTGCGTGTCATACCTCTTAAAATCTTTTTTCAACTCCCTTTATTGATTCACCGTAGCAACCTAACACTAACTTCTTTACCATGGCAATGAATTTGAAATTTGCCAAATTCCGCCCTTTGATTAATTTACACTTCTTATATTAAAGAATTATACTAATATTTATGCAATCATAATAATAATTACCAATTTTGATAACCTTAATTTATATCAGGTTTTCAGTTTTCATAATTTCAATTTTAAAATTGATACTTCTTGAATTGTTGACACCTACTTTTCATTACACTTCTCATTGGTCATTAATAAGTTGCAACATATTCATGTACTGAGTGTTTCATTTACTGGTTAGATAAGAAACTTCGAAATCATCTTTGACAATCTTTGTTTAATTAATTTCCAATTTTAATTTTGTTTGTTTCTGATCTATTCCAGCAGACTGTAACTGGTAATTAATGGTTTCATGAATATTGAGCTGTTTGGAACTACTTTGAAACAAACTCCTACTGAAATGGTTCATAATTGAAGTCTCATGCACTACCATTGCTAAGAAAATAAAAATAAGATATTACAAACCAAGGTGAAATATCTATCCCATATTATTCATAAATAATCAGAATGAAATTTCTGATTTACTCAAACTTTCAACATCAAACTTTTCATAACAATAGTTATTTGGAAGATTTTTGTTAACCTTTTGAGGAATAGGCTGAACGCAAGCAATGTTCCAACAAGAAGGGAAAACCTCTTCCTTGTAAGACAGGTTTGAAAAGTGCAAAATACTGGTTTTAACTACGATGACGGGCACTTCATAAATACACTTCAATTTAATAAGTTAAAAAATCTCACCAAAATACTTCAAAGTGTCATTACGTCACGTTCGAGTAGACTAGATGTAATCACTGAAAGTTCTTTCATAAGTTTAGTGATAACTATTGTTAAATGTGGATTCATCAGTGTATCTATGGTATGCGATCTCTCAGTATACTAATACATCAATAAAAACTCCGAACGAGGACCTAAAATGAATGAATCGATGTGTGAAAATGTCGTTTCTAGTAAGCAGTTTCAGAAATATAATTTCAATAGCATAATCTCTACTATTGAACTACGCTTGGGAGTAGGCAGATTGCAACCGTTGCGGAGACCAGCCATGAGACTTGGAAGTAGGCAAATTGAGACCCCGGTGTCAGGTCACAAAACCCTTAAAGCGTGTCACTTCCTGGAGAGTAGGAAGAATGTGTGGTTAGTGTAGTTATACATTGTTGAAAATAGCTTCAAAGTCGAAGCCGAGATGTTGAACAACTGAAAACCCCAGACACGGTTCAATCTGGACTTGAAAATCGTATAAGTTCAAATTTTGTTTCCTTACGTCAATATTCTCTACGGATAAAGTATAAAACTAATATTTTTCTATAAAAAAGATGTGCTTATTGAAAAACCTTTGTCGAATTTGTATTTTCACAAATGCCGTGAATAGAATTTTCTCCGGATTCATAGAGGAACGTTGAAAATAAGCTTTATTGAAATCGAAGCGCAAATCATGTTGCGATGAAAGCAAACACATTTTTCTTCCGGCGCTGAAAAGAGATTTATTTTCCTGTAATGCGATAAAATTCCGTCGGGTGATGCAAATCGATGTTTTATAATGAAATGCTCGTGTTACCGAATCTTTTTCAGTTCATCCGTATTGTTGAGCTCTTCAAACTTTTTTTTTGAGAGTTGTGATTTGAACCGAAAGATAAGAGTCTTATTTCAGTAGAAAATATTTGTTTTCAGGGATTTTCACAATATAGCACGAAACATTCCTAATAGAAAAGAGTAATGAATGCTCATTATGATTGCAAAACTCTGACAGAGTTCTCAAACGATTTTTGAGACTTCGTCATTGTTTTTCACCACCGTTATTTTCGGGTTTATGATACTTTACCGTGTCCACTCTATTTTTGTATCGAAAGCTAGGTAATTTTACCGCGTGAGGAGCACGCGGTAAAATTAACTACCGTATTAAATATACATCCATTATACTCCAAAGTTTTAGAAAAATATGTAAAGTATAATGCACTTCATAAAATGATTGTTCAAAAAATATAGCAATAATTTAATAATGATCAAGTGAAAATTTTTACTTAATAAATTATTTTTCATATATATGAACTCTACGATACATAATGAGACGTGAAAGTTGCTATTATGTTTTTATTCAACTCAGTCAACCAATTTCCCGGGCCGTAATTTGAAAGGGAAAAATTCACACAATTATAATCGAATATTACCGAAACATCCCGAAATATAAAATTGAATTCAATTTCTCAGTATGAAGTGAACGTCTACGATCCAAAAACTATAACAAAAAATACAGGTCCGTATTTAAAAATTCAAAGATGGGGATGGCCCAAGTCAGATGACACCCATTCTGAGAGCCCACATCAAGTGCCAATAGCAAAATGTGGACAGATTTTCAGTATGTGTGCGAATAAAGAAGATATAGGCAAAAAATTTTTGGTTTTTCCTGTATATCTCCAGATTTCTTCATATCATTGAATAGGTTTCTAAAATACGTAACATTGCCGTAATTTAACTGACACTCTATCTCTTTTCGTTTACGAGATCCCCATGTACAGAAACGAATTTGAATAACCCTGTATAATTAATTGAAGATTGAACTATTAAGCAGAAGAAATAAAAAAAAAATTAAAAGATAGTCAAGCCAAGTTCATCCCCTACGTTTCAATTGTTAGTATCCACAATCGTCATCAGGAAGTCATCACCGAAACAGAATCGATTCTGGTTCAGTTATTTAGAAATTTTCGATAATCATACATAAAAAGCAAGCAGAACCTCCATTTTTTCAGTGTGAGTGGAAAACGGATAACTAGCCTTGCATTGATCTTTCACCATGTGGTTAATGTTTTCTGACACTTTCCATTTCTTCTACGCCGCATTCAAAAAAGTATACTTCAATTCCAAAAGATGATTTTTCGTCATTCGCAAAAAGCGACGGGCGTTTTATTACCTATATATCAGGGCCTAAACAAAAACGAAACACATATTTAATAGAAGAACTTGAAAAGGACTTTCGTAAACAATGTGATATAAAGCGAGTGCAAAGCGTAATGGAAAACCGACAAAGCTGAAAAGATATATTTCCATCTGGGGAATACGGCTTTGTGCAGAGATAGTCTAGCTAGAAGGCAAGCGTTTGTATCTTGGTCTATTTTCTATGTAAACGTCAACGAGGCAGTATTGAAAATTATAAATGAAAGATTCACTTCACATCGAGAATAGAATTCAAATGCATTTATAGCTGAGTGCAATTGTAATCGACATCTCAAGAGATTTGAAACTCTTTATGTTTTTACCACTTTTATTTGTGACTAACGTTACTGCAGTTTTGTCGTATAAGGACATTTTCAAACTTATACATTGAATTAACAATGGTTCATTACATGAGCCCTTATATAGCACCCCTGTAGGTACTAATAGAGGTACTTAGCTTGATTGAGTACTTGAATTCACAGTTCACAATGCGGATGTGCCAATTTAAAAACCGGTGAAAAAACTAAATCGATTTAATCATTTAACAGGTTGCACCCACAATGTTTAAGCTTGTGAATTTAATAATTGAGTTTGTAACCCTTCCTTGCATAGTGCAAAATGTCCATATCGTTTAGAAAATTTGTGGTTGAATGCCAAAGAATGGTTTGAAAACGTCGAATCATTGTTTCCTAGTCTGAAGGACCTTTCATGTTCAGCATACCGTTTTGGAAAATCGACCACATTGCCCCACATAAACACCATTACACTTCGTACACTCAACCACGCAACCCCGTTTTCAAACCATTTCTCGGCATGCAACCACAAGTTTCCAAATCTAAACGATACGCAAATTTTGCACTATGCAAGGAAGGGTTACAAACTCATTTATTTAGAATCCTTGGAAATTCACAAGCATAACATTGCGGGTGCTACCTGTTGAATGATAAAATCGATTTAGTTTACTCGCCGGTTTTTAAATTGGCAGATCCGCATTGTGAACTGTAAATTTAGGTACTCAATCAAGCCAAGTACCTCTATTAGTACCTACAGGAGTGGTATATAATGGCTAATGTAATGAATCGTTGTTAGTTTATTCTATAAGTTTGAAAATGTCCGTATAGGACGAAACTGCAGTAACGTTAGTTACAAATAAAAGTGGTAAAAAATCGATTTAGTGTGTTCACCGGTTTTAAAGTTGGCACATTCGCATTATAAACTGTAAATTCAGGTACTTGTTTTGTTTTTGTTAGTATTATTGTGACTGACAACAAATTTTGGAAAACTGCAATGATACATTTCAAGTGAAACAAATCGGGAACGTCCTGAACTATGTTATAATTTATCAAAATATTTGAATAATAATATAAGGATTTAGACCTCTTGATATTATACTGATCTTCAATATCAAATCAATCAATAAACACAGTATATGATTCGAAAAACTCGAGCCAAATTTCTAAGTGTACTTAAGTATAGTCATCAAATATAAAGGTCAGAGCTGTAGCTTGGCGGTGGCAAGATGTGCCCTTTCAAAGGGCGCAGGTACAAAGAGGGCCCAAACTCAAAAAATGAGAAATTCCCCATTTACAAACAGTTGAAATTTATCAAATAATAAAAAGTTCATGTTGATGGAAGAAAATTTATTATGTCCATCACTTTTGATACTATATTTTACCGCCTTAGGATTAATGAATGTTGTGTTCTCTTTCAAATTGTTTTCGTGAAGCACAAACTCGGGCCATAATAACAAGGCCAGTGTTGCCAGGTCATTTTCATGGCAAACAGTTGATTTTGTGTCACGAAAACAGTAGATCGATGCAAAAAACAACAGAAAATATACCAGTTAGTTCCATACTGAATACACGGTAATTTTCGCTAGTAACAGTCATTTAATGATAATCTCGGGAAATAAATTGATTCATCAGTAGATTTAAACTCTCAAACAGTAGAGTAGTAGTTCGAGAGACAAAAAAAAAGATCTACTGCCAAAACAGGATCATCCGCAGTGGATTTATTCGCAATATTCCACAGTCTAATTGCTTTATGGCTTCGTTGTGAAAGATTATATCATCTTGCTCGCCGCATTGTAAATAACACTATGGCGGATATTGCTGATTTCACTTTTATTATCACAACAATTATTGGTAGGAGCATAATAACAAATATCATAACTTCAATTGTCATTGCACAATTGTCACAACCTAACATCGAACGTGGTTGATTCGTTTGATTTTTCCCTTAATTTTTTATATTTTGTATTGATTATTCTGCTATTTCGAGAGGAGACAAATCCAACGAATAAAAAATCATGACAATTGATCCGGTCACTGTTGTTGAGTTATGATTGATGTGAATAACACGATTTTGCGAAAAAATTACCATGGCCACAGAATATCCTTGATACGACCCTGATTAACTTACATAATAATTTGGGCATTTGCGATTGAGAAGTTGAAATAAAAAATCAGGGATGACTTTCAAAATATTGTTTTTAATATTGGCTCTATATATATATATAAATAGACTACATATTGTTTTATTTAGTGAAACATTTCTCAAGAAAACAATCAATTAACCACTTATTGTAGTGTTCTTTAATCTTTCTCCAAATCTAATAGTTATTGTCTATTTTCAACCATTTTCGACGTCTGCAACAATACATCTGCAACTATCGTCTGCAACGACATTTGGAACTATATTTTTGATATGTGTTCTGCCATCTATGAGTTAGTATGCAAAACTGATAGGTTTCATAAAATAATTCATAACTCTAGCCTTTGGCAGATAGATGTCAGTGTATCATTGTTTCAAGATCTTTCATAAAATTTTAAAATATGGACTTTGTATACAATGATATGGAGATATGTTTAAGCAAAATAAAAATACAAAAAGTATATGAAGATTATTAAATCAATAAAACAGTTTCTCAAGAAAAAGATGCATGTTACAATCTAAGAGAACCTCATTTTCACTGTCTTGCAAAATTGGTTTCATGAGTTGTTACATTAGTCTTGCCAAGGTGTATAGCTACATTTCCGAATTAATAGCAATGTACCAATTTGACATTGTCAAGCAGGAACATTTTTCAAAAGTATAGTTTCACTTAAATGGAAAATTGTCATTCGGAATTGAATATGTATTCAAATCACTGCTGATTCACAATTGACTCAAATCAAAATGATCAAATTGGTTATCAAATATTTAGGTCTCATTAGTCCTCAAAAAGTTATATTGATTTATCTATTCAATTATTCTTTGTCTTAATTTAAGTTTGTAGGGGATCACTTCATTCACAGGTACAAATTAATATAACGTCCTGTATATTTCCACTCTAAATAAAAATTATTGAGCAAATTTAACAGAATATTTTATAATATCTCCTTCTTGATAAATCATTAGAAATGGTATACTGTTTTGAATTATTTTGTTAACAATCACCTGATTGTTTCAATTGGAGTATGTTGTAGAAATGATTAACCCAACCAAACTAAGGATTAAATTGAGTAAACTATAAACTTCAAATGAATGTATATTTTCAAAAAAAAAAAAGATGAAGAAAAATGTACATATCTACAATATCATCTATATAATTAAATCTCAGAATTATCAGTATATTCATATAATCATGTTATTTAAACAAAATGTGTACATATATTCAGAAATACATTGCTATCACACCCAGATAATAATAGAAAGTATCAATGTTATCTAGGAAAAAGAATGTCACGAAGTTATGTTTGATTTAGAAATTTAATTGGGAAAAGATACTTGAATATTCCACAGAGTAAAACTAGATCAACCTATTATCAAAAGACTGAAACAATGAATAATTATTCTAATTGAAAGATTCAAACAAATACCGCGAAAGTAACCCGACTGATTTAACAATATTCTAAGTGAATATTTTTAATAGGAAGTGGTTCACTAAGGTATAGATGTAACACTGATTCCTCTAATCACTTAGTATACGAGTTAAAAAATTGATGACACAAAACTATTAACCTAGAATATTGGAATGTAATTATCAATTTTAGCCCTGTGCTTCTGAGCTACACATTCTGCAATCCAAACAATATTGCGACATTCCTGTTCCTTCAACTTCAAGTAAGAATAGAATACTCCAAAGTGGAACTGTTGCATAAAAGCATTGATATTTAAACGAACTTCATGTTCGAAGAACTTATCCTCTAAAGTTTTGTCTCCAGGGTTATTACCAGCCCCTTCAAAAAGTTTTGAGTATTCTGCATAATACTCTGCTACAGCTTTCACTTGTTCATAGTCCTCGGCTCTTGCCAAAGCTGCCAAACCGTCAGGATATAATTTTCCACAGCGAGGATATAGTTTAGCACGATCATCTTTGCTTAGTTCTGTTCCAAAAGAGTTGATGGTTATAATAATGGCTCGTCTATCTGCTTCGAATGCCAGAATTTCGCACATAGAGTCAGCAGTTGTGCCACCAATTTCCTTACAGAAATTCCAGAAAGCTTCCAAATATGCTTTGTACAGAGTATTACGAATGATTTCGATGTTCATTTCATCCAAGTCCTGTTCACTGATGCAATCCACAAAAAATGGTGCGAGAGGGGTATCAACAAGCACTGCATTATACAATTCTGCAGGAGTAGCTGCTACGTGAATTGCCTCCATTTGTTCAAAACTTCCTAGGGGATGGCATTTTGGAATGAGCTCCCCAATAGGCCTCTGATGTAAAGTGCCAGTAATAAGTAATATTATATTATCGATCATGTAACTGTAGGTAATGAAGTCAAGAAATGTGGAAAGAGGTTCTACTGCCTGGTTGCGCATATGCTGGAACTCAATAACGAGTTTCTCTCGAAGCTTTGAATCTATTGTGGAAACTGACAATGGTGATGGTTCATTAGCTAAGAAAGTCCCATAATCTGTACCTTGCAAATGTAACTTGAGATCTGGAAAAAAGGGAATATTCAACTGTCTCACCTTGAAATAAATTGGGTAGAAACTTACCCTCCAAGGTTTCACACTGAACCAAATTTAGGTAATCAGTTTGCTTTAGAATTCCACATTTGAAGCCACGACACAAACCTTCCAAATATCCATTATCAATGTTGAAAATGCACCCCTTCATTTTTCTTGTTTGATGATTTGACGGTGATTTGAAATTCAGAATATCTCAGTTAAGATATAAACACCTCGCCCAACTGTCATATGATTAACGTCACGTCAAAGAATGACGTCAAATCACGTGAATTTTGGGGATTCATGAGGCGTTTTCTGGCGTTCATGTATTAAAACGTATTCGTCTTTGATTCAAATACATTCTTACAAGCGTTGAAACGATGACGTCACATCAACTATTATTTGAAACGTATTCATGATGATTCAAAACTAGCGTGAGGTTGGTTTTGAAACGGAATTTGACGTTACAGATGTTTTCTGGCGTTCAGTCGTATTCGAACGTGTATTCAAAAACGATTCGTAGTGACGTTATTAATATTAAGGTTCACCAAAATGGAATGATTCAATTTGTGTCACATGTCAAATTCAATAATGAAAACAAAGTGGTTACAATTGAAGTCGTATTTTCTGACGATATACGTCCCGACTACTTCTCACTTCCTCTAATACGTTTCAATATTGACGTCGGAGTTTTACTATCTTTTATTGTTGCCACTGAAGACACAAATTAAGACACATGCGCTTTCTATTCATGAGATGTACCTATTTATGAGTTCTGTGGGCTTGAGGCATTGAAACATCAGAGTGTCTACCAGTGTTACCAAAGCCGAATCGTCAAAATACTCACCAAGTCAGAGAAATATCTTCACATTTTACCCGCCTTCATTTGAAATTCCTCGCAAAATTCTCAAATGGCAACTTTTTCGATTTTTTTTTTATTTTATTAAGTCGAATATGTTTACATTTTTCATACAATCCGCTCAAACTAAAGGTTGCTTTTATATTATCCTCGGAAAACAAACAATTGATGTTTTCCCTGTGAATCAGCCACAGGTCTTCTAATTATCTCCTTTCCTTCTTCAAAAAAACTTACAGTAGGTAACTGTTAGCCAAGGTTGCTGTCACTAATATGATATTTTTTTCCCTGCATCAATCTTCCAATATCTATTTTTTCAAATTTAAGGTTATCCAAGCAATACTCAGTGCTGAGTTTAGCAAAGATAGGTGCAAAGTTAACACAGGCTGGATTCCAAGCGGTGTAAAATGTTACGAGCCAAGATACCTTTTTATCTCTTGCTAATTCAACATCTAAACCTTCTAACTTTATCAGGGCCATAGTATGTGGGTTCTGGTAATAATAATGCACCACATATAATAATTACATCAAAAAGTCACTACTAAACTACAATATCAAATTGGCAACTTTGCTATAAGTGAAACTTGATGATAATTTATCATTGTAACACTTCCAGCTTTTTTTGTTCTCAATGCTATTATTATCATAAGAAAAAACAGGATTTCCGTTTCTCTCCCATCAAATTCACAATCATTCGTAAAAAACATATAGTTACAAACTATTGGTAAACGTTTAATTACAATATATGAAAAACTCAGCAGAATATTGAATATGTAGTAAGGTTTGAAGAGTTGCTTCAGATCGTTTTAGAATGACATGATAATGAGTTACTTTTGTTATTGCTATTTTGTTATCCAACTTCAAGCAGCAAATAAAAAACGACCAAACAACTGTCTGGACGCAGGTTAAAAGGGTAAGGGAGCCAGGCTTCAACCTGTCTAAACTCAAGATGAATTCCGTCTGGAAGCACAAGTTAAAAGGTAATACCTTCCAGGGTTAAGTGGAAGAACATTTTTTGTGATGCATTGCATTACAGACGATAAACCTCGCCCTTTATTTCATTTCGAAGGTTAAGGATATAATTGTGTTAATTTCTGTTTCTTATTTTTTGTTATGAAATAATAAAGACGATATTATTATTATTAATTCTTAGCTCGCACAAGTTTCGACTTCTGAGGGTTGTCGTTCAAAGGGTTGCGACAGCTGGTTAACGGAAAAACAGATTTTTCAAAACAGATACTTTTGTTTTAAAATTTGTAATTAGTTTCAATAAGAAATTTGTGTGTGAATAACTTGAAATTATCTAAGTATAACAAATCCTATAGTTCTGTTGGGTAATATAAGTTGATTGTAGGCTCCTTATAGCTCAATTTGAATATACACTGTGTAATGTTGCTTTGAAGTTATTTAATTGGTTTCAAAGAGAAATTGGTTGCTATTCCAATGAAAAATCAAACAATTTAAGATATTTTAATGACATTTTTTATTTTGAATAAAATTCCAACTATTGGAGCTATTTTCCTTTTTATTGTTTCAATATGTTGTCTCTATGATACTTTTTCATCTAGAATGAGACCAAGAAATTTAGCACTTTGAGAGTATTTGATGTTTTCATCATGGAATTCAATTGGATCTTTTGAATCAATTGGGATGTCTGAAGATTCAGTGAAATTTTATGGCATCGAGAGCCATAAAGATATTTGATCAAGGTCTTTTGAAATATAAATTTCAATATCTTGTGCAATTAATATATTTATTTTTTGTAAAATCATTTCCAAAAAAGTGTATGTAATTTCATTTTTCAGTGAATGTGACTGTTGAAATGTGAAATAAAACAAAGATTAAAATAGTTATATGCATTTAATCCTGAAACAATTTTACAAAACTATTAGTACTTACTTATTCAACAATAATTTAATTAGAATTTCATTAGATTAGAATAGTCCCATTTGGCACATTTTTGAAATGAATTAAGTAAATTTTAGATATCCAACACATATAAAATACTTTTCAAAACTACAAGTTAAAATTGTGCACATGAAACATGGGAAGTTTCAAAAATATAATACTTAATTTTATACATATATCATCTATACAAGTCCGTTATTATAACGTATATGAGAACAAACACATTTCAATAATGAAAAATATTTAAATAACAATATTTAGACTATTATTATATTAGAACAGCCATAATATAGCACAATGGAAAATTATGAAGTTTATCATTTTTGGTTGATTGTTCAATGAAAATTAAGAGGTACGAGAACGAGAAGGTTAGGCCTTGAAGTTCAAAATATTGATCTACTTTGGTATGAAAGTATGTAGATCACATCTACAGTGATTACGGTAAGTATTATTGTACATATTTTATTGTCAGCAATTTCGTAAGTTCACTTGAAATACACATTTATACAAAAATTCAAATTCTTGTTGATCTGAATATATATGTATGAAGTTTAAAAAATTTTTGATGAATTTTGAATAACAAGTGTAGTATATGAATACTCTATATTCTTCTTTCTTATATATTTTTATTGCTGTGGTAAAATAGTAATTCAAGTATTGAAAAATTTCGACAAGTAAAGTTACAAGTTAGTTATTCATCCTCTTGCTTCTTTGAAAGTCTATTACAATACGGCGCAGTCAGGAAATGAAATGCTCCAGATCAATTATGATTAAAGCAGTTCAGATAAGGCAGACTTGGAAACCAAACTAGTTACTGGAAGACAAAAACTACTCGACCACATGATGTCAAAAGAGCTGTCATTAAAGGTGATAACCCAAATACATGAATAAACTTTCAAAAAACATAGAGGATGAATCCGCAACTTACAACTTCACTTGTTTTATTATTTCATCCTAGTGATAAAAATATATGAGAAACAAGTATACAGCGTGTTCATATACTACAAAGCTTTTCCTTCTACAGAGTTATCACTCCTGTGATGAAACTTCCTTATATTAGAAAAATGAGCTAACTATGGTCTTCCATCATTGTCGAAATTTACAAAGGCTATTCTATCGATGAAACGGGCTCTTATCTTGAATGAACCTTACTAGAATGCTTTCTCCTTTTTCCAGTTCAGGTGTTTTCTATTTTTATTGGCTTGATTTTCTCATCTGTTCTGTTGTTTTTTGGTATTTCCTTCATTTGCTAATTCAAGCCTAATATTTTATCTGCTTGAGATAAATTCTGTTGCAATTCTGTTTTCTTTCACGGTGAATTGAAGTAGTATGTTTAATTGTTATTCCCCTCTCATTTGATCATTCATAAAATTCTCCAGATCACAGGAGTGATAACTTTGAAACGGGGAGAGCTTCATAATATATGAACATTCTCTATACTTCTTTTGTATATATTTTTATTATAATTTTGACACGTAAAGTTATAAATTAGGGATTTATTCATTCTTTGAAGATGTATTACAACAAGGACACTTCATTTTGTATGATAATAGAGGCATTTAGGAAAACAAAATCATTATTTAACTTACATCTATGAATGGAATCTTTGAATATTGTTCTGTTGAAATTTTTTTGGTAAATAACTTCATCTTATGTTTCATATTGAACTAACAAGAATAAATACCACCTGAAACAGAAGAGTGTCACTTTCAAATATAGAAGCTACACTCCTGTCCATAGTGATGGTGTACCCTGTACAAAATTTTGATAGTGTAACTAAATACGTTGATATATTGATTTATGATTGACTCTAGATATGTTATTAAATTATTATTCTTAAAAATTTTCTACATAATAAATATTTACACTTGCAAACCCATTGGTCACATTGAACAATCAATTAAAAATTCTGCAGCTGTCATTCAAACCTACCGACCATCGTTTTCACCCAGCTTGTACTATTGCTAACTTCTCGCTGACTACAACTTTCATTTGAGCTACTTGCAGTCTGTGAAACAGTCTTCGAGGTTGTTGTGGTTCCGCTGGAAACTTTTAAAGAGGAGGTGTTACTAGCTGACAGTCTTGCAGGTTTCAGTGGAATGGGTGGCGGAGCTTTAGTGGGTCTTTTTATTATTGGTCTTTTCTCTGTTGAAGAGGAAGAGAATTTTTCAAAGGCTTGATACCTTTGGGTGAAAGAAATCTTACTCTCGCTACTGCTGAAAGAATCTTGCTTAGCAACCATTTTTCCGCTAGAGTCCCTCACATATTCCTCAGTGAGAGAGTCTTCCAAGATACTTTCGTAATAACTATCGGAATTTTGACTAGAATTTTTGCTACACTCGGACTTCGTAGTACTATGACTAGAATTGAAAGATTTTTGTCCAGTGTCAGTATCATTTGTACCTCCGTTAAGGCGCTTTTCAATTTCGTTAAGTACATCTTTTTCATTTATTGTCAAATCTAAGTGTTCTGGTTCTCCCATTACGTCGCAAACCTCGTTCTTATTTTCAGATAAATCATATTGACTACAGTTTCTGGAAACACTGAATAATTTCTGAGGATCCACATAATCTGGATGAGCAATTTTTTCGCCCATGCTTTTGGAGCCCTGTTTGTGCAAAGGGTATTTTTGTCGTTTTTGATCTTCTAAAAGCAAATGCCTAATGCGATGAAGAATACTGAACCTCATTGCTGACTTTCGGTAAATTTTGTGCTCTGGATGCTCAGTGTCATCTAGTTGAGAAGAGAGATCACTGAAACAAAATAAAAATAATTATTAATTTGCAATTTGAAACAAAATATAAATTTTAATTAATTTTTGTAAGCATATAATGAAACAATATTATATTTCAAATTGTTTTGATGTTAGGAATCACACGTTGAAAGGTAAAACCTCGTTAGTCCTTGGCTCGCACAAGTTTCTCAACTTCTGAGAGTTGTCGTTCGTATGGGGGCGGCAGCTGATTAACGAAAAAACAGATTTTTTAAAACAGATTTGAGAATTGTTTGGTGTATATCTGATGAGTCACTTTTTATCAAATATTATTAATATATATTTTTTGGGAGAGTTCAGAAACTGTCTAAATACATCTATAGTGGTGTCTTCAACTTTCTACAAATTTTTTATGTGGGGAATGTTCCTCAATTTGGGTTATAACAGTAAGTGCAAGTTTGAACAAAATATAGTTGAGTTTTTGGGAAAGAAAGTTTTTGGCTTTCTACTACTCGATCTTGATACAAAAAAAGAAGGATGAGGGAGTCTTCCAAAGAAAGGAAGGAAGTAACTCTATACATGGATGTGTAGATCATGCAAAGAAATAACTTTCAGACAGAAACTGAAAGAAAGTCCTCCTGAAACAGCTACTTTCATATAAACATTGAATTATACGAAAGAAAAAATTCTTTCGAAACAAATACTTCTATATGAAC
>WOGO01003384.1:0-14430 GCA_015342085.1 Leptinotarsa defecta | reverse complement strand
ATACAATAAATTCAAATGAAACTATTAAATCGATTTTATTAAAACTTGCTGTGGTATATGCACGCTGATTATAATGAGTGTATTATTTAGTTTTTGTGATTCATTTAATTTAAATAATACTTTAAGTTATACTGTAAATTAGTGTATATTATAAGCGTTAACTAGTTTAATTAATTTGTTACAGGTGGAACAGTACATTTTATATGTTGGAAAGAATGCTTAGAATACAGGATTCTCTATGCCTGTACGCAAGTAAACACAACATCTCTCAGTTGTCTCCTGAAGAATGGCTGCAGCTTAAAAAAATAGTGACTATACTTCAACCTTTTGAAGAAATTACCCGAAATATGAATGACAATGACACCAGTATCTCATCAGTAATCCCACTTATACACACACTAAAGTTTACATTACACACTGAAGGCAGTAAACAAGACACAAATGAAAAATTTAAAAGTATAATAAAATGCACCATCGATCAATTAAATTCCAAATTTGGTGACCTTCAATCAAACAATTTCTTTGCAATAGCAACATATCTAGATCCTCGATATAAAACAAAATTTTTTAATGAAGTGGTTAAAGAGAATATTGAAACTGAAATAATGTCACTATTTGAAGCAGATACATCTAAAAACGAGGCTGATAATATTGCCGTTCCTGTAGAAAAACGGGCAAGAATGGAAATGCCAACAGAAGCTAGCCATAGTAATGTCCAAACAGTTTTGTCGAATATATTGTTAAGTAGTGATGAAGACGATGATAATACCACATCTGAAAAATGTGCAGTTTTTGACAAATTTGCTGTAATGAAAAGTATACTAAATGAGTTCAACAAAGAAAAACGTATAAATATTAGTGATGATCCGTTATTGTGGTGGAAAGTAAATGGAAATACAAAATTCCAGCCGCTTCAATCAATTGCCCGCCAATATTTGTCGTGTCCACCAGGCTCGGTAGCGAGCGAACAACTTTTTAGTGGCGCTGGCCTAATTTACGACTCATTAAGAAATAGATTAGACGGAGACAAAGCTTCAAAGCTTTTGTTCGTAAAGTATAATACACTACTTATTGAGTCAATTCATTTGATCTAATTTGTTTTTTAAGCTTTTGTTCATTTAATATACCTAATGTAATATGCTACATTGGGTTTAAATTTGTTTATTTTAATTTCTTGTTTATTTGGAAATATGCAATTTTTTTCATTGTTTGTGTTTTCTTTCATAATTGAAAATTGAAATTATGAAATGTTGACTAAATAATGTTTTATTTGTCCTTAAATAAAAATTCTTTCTCATGCCATCACTTTCTGATCCTTCCTCCGACTCCGATTCCGACTCCGATTCCGACTTCGATAAAGCAAATTTAAAAACTCCGACTCCGCCTTCTGTTCCGATAAAACTACCTTCGTTACATCCCTACTCTAGATATACAAATAAAACCAAGCGATTCCGAGTGAGATAGTGATGTCACGAAACAAAACAGAAATGCTCAGAATACCATTTCACTATATTCAATTGTTAGGAAGAACACGTCCTTTACAGAAGTAAAATGTATAATTTGTATGCAAAGAATATTATTCCAGCTTAATCATAGGTATTCGAGATATGGATTACAAAGTTTCTATATGACGGCGGTGTTCATAAGAAAAGTCGAGAATTATTTCGGCTCTCATTAACATAACAAACGGCTGGCCATATTCATGCCATAGTGGACCTTCATAAAATTATATAATAATAATAATAAACTTGTATTGTTATTTCCCGAAGGTTGAGTTGGTCAAGCCCTGGCCGGGCCTCTCTGGCTATAGTGCGGCTCGCTAGCATGATCTTAAAATTCGACAACGAGGGTGTAGAAGAGAAGCATTAATCCATCAAGGACTTCAATATTCACCAAAATAATCCTAACAGAGTGGTAACACTGGTAGCTTATCAGTATCATAACATTGCCGTAGATGATGAAGAATCACTTTAAGAGCCGAGTTATTTCGATGGATATAGGCTGAGACCGCATATGCTGAAGTGCTTTAGAGTCTCAGGCATCTTGCGGCATGTCTTGCACCTGGTTTCAGGAGCCTCTATACCCATCACACAACTACGGTAGTCTAAGGTGTTGAATACAACATTTTGGCAGACCATCATGAACCTTTCAGTTCCCAACTTCTACCCACTCGACCTGAGAAAAGGAAATTTGTTAAAGAAGGCGTGAAGTGATCACTGCTGCTGTGTAAATAGTCGATTCTGAAATATCGTAGTTGAAGGATGGTTTATTAAAATTTTAACTTACATGATTATGTTAAGTGTGAATACAAATTTTTGAATATCATAATAAAGAATGTAATTGCTTTTAAGAAAATAACTCACTGGTCCATCACACGTGGTAGGTTTATTGAAGTGCACGTATTCTCCATCTTTTGCGTGCATCCCGTGAATTACGTTGTCCAAGGTGCTATCTTCCTTTCTTCCAAAGTTTAATTTGGCGATGGAATCGAATAGCTTCGTCAAATGTTTAGCGACGAGCTCAGGTTGGTTTCCGTTTGACAAAATATCGAGCAGGTCGGCAGAGGAAATGAAATAAAATCGGGGAAAAGCTAATCTTTTAGTTTCCAAATATACCGCAAGAGCTTTTTCGCATAAGGTTAAGTTCTTCTGGTGTTCTTCGAGAACTTCATAGAGACCAGGTTTGTTTGTTGAGTCTGTGAAAGAAGCGACATTGAAAAATCATAGTTGTGGGATATATTTTTTGGTATGTAAGCATATGTATGTATATATATGCTTACCTACTGATTTATACCCAAGTAAGCTATGCAAAAAAAATGTAGACATATTCCAAAAACATAAAACATCTATCAGTTGAAAAATATCAATACTGTTGAAACATAGTTACCTATAACATTTGGAACCTTCGCCATCTCTATCATCAGCTTCTTGAAATCAGTATCGATATTATCGAATCTTTCCGAATCTTCTGGCAACTGTTTCCGAATATCTTCAGAGCTCATGAAGATGGATTCTAGATGCATCCAAGTCCTCTGTACTTCGAACCAAACCGTTATCACTTGATCCGCCAATCCAAGTTTGTACTGCCAAGAGGAAACTTCCTCCAAAAAATGGGCAATGAACTTAGAAGTTATCAAATTCTGCAACTGCACCTGATTCTCCTCTAGGGTTTCTATTAGCTCTTCGCTGGCTCTCAGTAGCTTACAGCCAGTTCGAAGGTGGGTTTCTTGTTCAAATTCCATGGCAGACCAGGTCGTGTTCAATTCTCTAAGGATTTTTTCCATGGACATTTCCTTGACTGCCTTATCGACGATGTTTTTAACTTCCTCCTCACATTCGTGTAAATTTAGTGCCAGGAGATCTGCTAGAGTTGTATTATGATCCATAACTATTCTGGTCTAAAAATACAATAACAAAAATAAGAGTAGAAATCAACAATATCAATTAAACATGATGGGGATGATTGAAATGTTGAAATCTACTCATTTTTTATAACAATATAGATTAAATAATGTGTGGCATGCTGAAGTGCAGATATCGTATCGACCAACTAGAGTGATGACAATTAAATTGATACTGAACGTTCTGCTCCGTATCTGTCTGTATTGGAAACCTAACAGTGAAATAAAAGGTGAATAGCAACTCTATTATTGCGAAATTTTTCAGTTTATTTTGCTCAATAATATTTCAATACTCACTGTGAATTCCTGGGGCAAGGCAGCCAAATTCTGTAACAGATTATTATAACAGAATGTGATATATACAGATGATGTGCCTACACCTCTGAACAATAACTAATGAATTTATGATCTAAATGTATTTCAAAGATTGTCGTGATAAATTTCCTTGTTGAATTGAAAGATGTGTTATATTAAATTTTGAACTGCTAACACAATCGGTTCGAGATCTTATATTTAGTGAAATAGTTGACCATGACAATCCATTTCACATAAAAAAATTGATGAAAGCTATTTACATATATACAGCAATAAAAGACAACACGATCTACCTTAGTACTCTTCATCAGTTGTTCCCAATGTCTTTCCCTTATGGCCGAATTTTGAAGTTCACCCACAGCTTTCAAAGATGTTAGAGTATTTTTCACGGTTGCTTCTAGACCGATGTAAGTATCCCAGGTACGCATTTCTTTATCCAACATCTTAACCTCTTTAGCGAATTTTTTGCATTCAATATCCATGTTCTCCACGTCTATCTTACGCCAAGGCGTTGTTTTCCAGTCATCCACACAAGTGTGGACTATTTGAACATAGTCCCATAGTTGCTAGAAAAAGGGAAATTTGGACTTTCTCAGTTTTGGAAAAACATAGAACTTTTATATGCATTCTCAATTATTGAGTGCAAATATTTTTCTAACATACTTTAACCCCATACTGACCCCACTTTTGAATCAACAAATTTTGAGTGAAAGTACAAAATAAATAATCCAAAATATAACAGAAAATCTGACTTAGTTATTGAATTTTTCCCACCTTCAGCAACCTCAAATCCCTCCTACACTGCTTCAATATTTTGAAATCTGGCACACTAACTTCAAACAAAGAACCAGACTCTTGTATATCCCTCATTTTACTTTCCAGTGACTTCATATCCTTATCGACCTTATCGATACTCTCATAAGGGTTGGGACAACTGTACTGAAAGAATGAGTACTTTTTGAAGACCTCTCTGTAGTAGGTCACCCTGTTATCGAAGTCAACTATACGCTTTCTTATAAAAGTCACCTCCGCGGCTTGAAGTGGCGCTACCTGCTGTTTGACAGTAATAGCAATTTTCTTTGTGTTACTCCACTGTTCAGGCAATTCTTGCAAATAGACATTGACCTCTTCTGGAATGTCCTGATCGTAAAACTTGAGAAGCTCAATGGTCTCTCTGAGAGGACCGAACATATCATCGGTAGTAGCTTGACGTTCCTTAACGTGGAGAAGGTACCCCATGACGTTTACCAGAGCTTGATAGTCGCCTTCCAGGACGGTTTGCTGAAGACCTTCGTCGGCGGAACGAATAAACTGACTCAAGTCGCAGAGCTTATTGGTTACGTTGTTCACCAGGTGCTGTTTGAACATGTTCCCTTGAAGCAATTGAACAGTTATTGGTACATATTCTCGTAAATGAGTTCTAATTGCAAAGATACTTAGAAAAGTGAAAAAGAGATATTTGAAAAACAAAATGTTTTGGCACAAAATCTATTCAAATAATTTTTTATACTAAAAGAAAATCATGAAGTTAGTTGAAAAAGGATTAGTTAGTTACCCCATTTTCTGATAATATTCATCAAAGCCTGCTTGAAAGGCCTAATATCCACTTTGAACCAATTGTCAAACATTTCTGCTTCTCTAATTTTCTCCACTTCGACCGAAAGATTCTCGAAGTTGTCTATTTGTTCCCTGAATTGCTCCATCTTGGGCGGGGACAGTTTTGGAGACATGGGATCCTGAAGCCCCACGTATTCCATCTCCTCATTGCTCAATTGTCGCCCGTAGGCTAAAAATTGATCCAGATATTGCTCCCGATCGTCCAACCACAGATACGAGTACGATTGAAAATGATCACAAAATTCGTACGTTTCTTCTATAACTTTATCGATATTGGCCAGAATATCTTCTCTTATTTCTATAATATCACGATTTGTCTCGATTTCTTCTTTGTAAGTTACTGACTTAGTTTTCGAGAATCTGTTCACTACTGACGAAGTATCTATTATTTCGTTCGTGAGATCAATGATCAAACTTTTGAGGCCATCAGGATCATTGGGGTCCAACGAAGGAATAAAAACGATGTTGGGTTCTAACAGTTGCAACTGGGATTCAAAAAGGGGCGCCAAATTGTTTGATGGGTCCATGTGCTCGTTGATGTATCCCAAACTAGAAAATTGAAACATCCATATTACAAAATAATTGAATAAACAAAACGTTAATCAGTAACAATAAATATTGGAAAAAAATGGGTAGATTTTACGAGAAGCAGCGGGTAAGGACAAAAGATTTATATTTAGAGATGACTAGAACTGTGTTTCGTGTGAATATTTTAATTGTGAGGAATATTTTAAGCTTCTTTAATTAATAATCAGAATCACGACATGTCAAGATTTGTTTGTTAGTGAGAAGTTGCAAAGTTCTCAGTTTCTCAACTATCAACCATCCTGATTCTTGCATCGTTGAAGATATATAGACTTATTTTCGTTTACCAAATGAGAAGCGTATACAGCTATTCTACGCTGAAAGGAAAAAGGGTCCGATTGTATTGAGGCATGTCCATAAATGCTGTTATAGTAAGAAATTTTTGATATTATCACTAAATTACATAATCGTAGATTCAACTTTCTGTTCAGGAAATTTCGATTGAAGAACAGGTTCCTGAAAAAGCTATAAGAAATTTTATTTAGATAACTGTCGAAATGTTGAAGATGGTTTAAAGATCATAATATATATCTGATCCGAATCGTCAGAAGGAAATGGAAAATATGACAGAGTGTCATCATAATGATGAATAATTGCATTTTCTACCAAACAGATGAAAATCACATATTATATACAATTTGAAAAACATGAGTCCAAGGATAGATCTATGTGGCACTAGCTTTGATACCGGCAAGGAAAGCGATACAACTCTATCCACAGTAACTCTTTGATTTCAAATGGACAGATAGTTTTCTGAAAGTGAAACCGCTTCTCCAGAGAAACCAAAGTGAATGAGTTTGTCACACAAAATTCCGTGATAATTCAAAAGTATCAAACATGTTACGATATCATCATCTGCGCTATCTACAGCTTCAAAATAATCGGTAATTGCTGAGGTTTGAATCCAGATTGCACTGATGTAATAATGGTTTTCATTGAAAAACCTATCAATTGAACTTTCAGTATCAATTCAACAACTACAGATAGACACGGGAGGATTGTGATTGGTCTCAGATCAGAAAAGTCTGTATATGAGTTACACTTAGCCAGAGGGATTATCGATCCATTTTTCAAAAAACCTGGCAACTAATAATCGTACCGTTGATAAGAAAGATTAGGTAATTTATAAAAAAAGAGTGAATGAGATTTACTATTTTGGGGGATATTTCATCTGATTTAAATCTTTGCTTTTGATAAATCTTAGAAAACTTTCCACCTTCTCTCATGACGATGGTGAAGTGAAATTAATTTTCGGATTATTTCCAATGAACATAACGAACTAACAGAAACACTTTTGACTAGCGGATTTAATAGGTTGAGATACTGGTTTATCAGATTGAAATGTCTCAATTAAATCAAGAATACCCATTTTTAATTTTTTTCTTAAATTATCGTGCGATCTGTAGAAATTCCAAGTCGATTTGGAGTTTTTATTTTATACGACAAACTCAAGATATAACAAACTGCTGGTCGTATATTTACTTTCTCCAATTGAGAAGGGTTTGAAAAGATTGTGGTTGTTATCATCCAAAAAAGAGACCATGCAGTCTATATATTTGATTTCATATATAAGATCTAAGTGAATATCTAAAACGTCTAAGTGATCAAAGTTACGATAATCAGGGAATTATACCATCTCAACTCTTTTATGTGCAGCAAAAATATCAATTTGACACAGCAATGTAAGATAGTCTTAAATTTCTTGAATATCTGTCACATCAACATATGGTACCTGTTCTTTATCAGAAAAGAAGGTAATATCAATAACGAATTTGGAAAATATATGTTTAGAGTTTTATAAATATTATTCCTCAAGAAATTTCTTTGTAATGCTAATTTATTAAGAAAATTGAACAGGTTCACAGAAGCACTTAACATTGACTCTCTGGGAAGTATTTACACGGATCAAGCGAACTATATATCTACCTCTTTAAAACCCATCTCTGACCACCATCGTAGCCAGTAACTGGTTCAAGAATTTGGTATGTAAGATGTCAAGAGGGTTACATTTTTTTGTCATAAAATGGAAAACTTTGACAGAAATGAATTTTATGATGACAGGTACACTTTCTTTCTAGGACCATATCATTTAGAAATTTGAATTAGTGACGCAATATATTCAGAGATGAAGATAACTGAAAATGTAGTTGCTCCAATAATTCTTATTTAACATATTCTTAAATGATAATAAAAGTTATTTTATCAAATATAAACTTACATCCTAATAGTTTTCAAGTAGCCATTACTTCCATAGCTTACACTGAATCGGAGAATTTTATATCTTCTAATATATAAAAATAAATTATTGTAGAAGTCCAGGAAAGGTTTAAAAGGTGAGTAAATATGGAAAAAAGAAAAATCATAATAATAATAATAGAACTCAAGAACGGCTGAACTAATTTTTATGATTTTTGTGTTTTTGAATTCGTCTTCATCGGGAATAGGATAATAAGTATCGAAATATAATAATTTATCAATAAAAATAATAATAATTGAAAAAAAGAATCAAGAATGGTTTGACCAATTTTTATGATTTTTGTCTTTTTGGATTTGTTTTCGTCGGGAATAGAATAATGAGTATTGAAAAATGATACACCGGTAGCAGGAGGTTGCATATCTTAATAAGGATCTAGAAGTGATTTCGAAGTAGCGTGAAAGTAACCAGGTTCAATTCAATGCCACAAACACCCAGGCGTCGATTTTATCCAAAAAGATAAATGTCTCTGAACCGGATATAATAATGTCAGGACAGACAATTCCACTTTCTACTTCGATAAGTTTGATGGGGGTTGAAATGAACACCAATATATCTTGGCACAATAATGTCGCTGGAATTGCAAAGGTTGCTTCTCAAAAGCTTGGAACAATGTTCCGAACCAGAAAACTGTACATACATCAGCATATTTTGATGTTTCATTAATCTCAGATCAGACCTTCTTAAGAGTATTGTTCTCTTGTATGTAGCTGCGCCCTAAGCATATTCTGAAGCTGCTGGATTCCACCCAGAACAGAGCCATTCGCCTGATTGGAGACGCGAACATCAATTGCAGCCTTGATAATCAGGAGCATCAAAGAAAGGTTGGAGATTTGTCTCTCTTCTATAGATACTTTTACGGAAATTGTTCGTTTTGAGGTTCAACTCAGTACACCGCAAACTTTTTCATTTGGAGAACTGCGTTCAAGTGGAATAATAAACTTCCTGAGAACGTTTTTTCAAATAGATTTAATCTCCAGCGATTCAAATCCAATGTGAATCGCTACTTTCGCACAGGCACCACACTTAGAGCGCTTTGAGATGTATAACACTAATCCTCTTTACAAAAGGTTCAGTGTTATCAAATCGATTTGATAAAGCTTGATGAAAATGGTATTTACTCAAAGATTATTGTTGATTTCAGTAACATGGGTTGTTGTAAATCCTCCTACAGAATGCCATGAAAATGTGGTCGCTATCACAGTAGCAACAGCCAAAGGAATTTTTTTTCACTCTAACCACTTACCTGCATCCTACAGACTGATATAAATAACTTGTGACCACACCATCAACATAATCGATATACTTAATCCATTTTATGTTGTCAGGCGTATCGTTCATTTGGAAAATGTTCATGTTCTCTTCCAATAATTCCGATATTCTGGCTGCTGCGGAATTGATACCTGCATATCTTTTTTCGATTCTCTCCGCCTTTTCTTCGATGCACAAAACTGTGTCTTTTCTCCCGTCTTTCCTTTCGAATAGTGGTTGACGAGCAAACGGTATCAATATTTGTTTGATTTCATTCAGATTATCTTGACATTTCTGGAGATGCTGCTGCAAACTGCCAACTGAGTTGTGCAACTCTGTCATATAGTTCCACAAATCTAAAATACAAATGATGTTGTGTTGTTTTCAGTTGTTGTTAACTTTCCACACAAAATATATTTTCCATTATTTAAAAAAATAAATAAATTGCAAATAGTTTGATAGTGATGTTGAAGTGAGTCCTTCACAGAGATCAGTTTTATAATGCATTCTCCTCTAGTAAAATTCAAATAGTTGAAAAAATTTGGATTGTGCTGGAAATATATCGACTTTCTATGAAAAAAGTGTATCTCGCCGTTCAGTCCACAACTGATAACAACAAATTAATTCATTTCAAACAGAAAAACATTTTTATTGAAACTATCAAAAACGCAATTGAAACAATCTTTCATGCCCCCTCACTTTCAATTTAAAATAAAACTTCATCTTGGCAATAGATAATGATTTATCACTCCAGTAGAATTGCTTTTATGCAAACATAATATTCTTTTCATTGATGATTTTGGAACGCCAACATCTGAAATATACAAAACTGAATGGACTTATAATATTTTTCAATGTTATCAATCATATTGATCAAATAATGGCGCACTATATGTGTGTTTTCTTTCATTACTAGAATAAGAAAGTTTCCTCAAAAACACGAAATTGAAAAATAATAATATCAATAACTATATCCAGTTCATCTTGAAACAGCAAGGTTTGAGTTTGCTGTCAATCTCATAGATGGCGTCTTCGTAAGGGGAGATGCTTACTTGTATTAAGAAACATTGAGCTCAAAAATGTATTCCTGAATTTCATTATTTCGGACTTCCATTGTTTGATATGATACAATATGACTTGAAATCCCTGAAATAACATATAAAATTGAAAAAAAAATAATAACTGAAAATTAAAATTATGTATATTAAGCAAAAATAAATGAAATTACAAAAAACTAAAAAATTGAGCAAAGAATTGAACAAATAAAATGAAATCAAAATAAAAGATTTCAAGCCAAGTCACTTCACGACGTTTCTCGATTGTTGGTATTGTAATGAATCTGAAGCTGGTCCTGACCGATATCTCAGCGAGCAAACGCATGACTCATCGGAGATGCACTCGATAAGCCACCGCGAATAATCTAGGCCAGTGCCGAAATCCCTAGAGAGATCCGGAGCGTATGTTGACGATTTAAAAAGGCCGCTCTCCGTCCCGAGCAGTAGTATGTACTTAGAAAGCACGAAAGCAGTTTCGTACACATCATACAAGTGATTCCATGATTACTTCTATAGGTAATTTCATTCTATCTTTCAGGTATTCCAGGTTTTAGTTTATTATAATTTCATTTCAGGGTTTTTTGCTTAATATAATCGTTATTCTCAGCTATTCATTTTAATTTTCAATTTTATTTGTTCTTCCAGGGATTTCAAATCATAGTATATCATATTAGACAATGGAAGTTCGATATAATGTAATTCATCGTGAAACGTTGTCAACCACCTTCAAACAAATGCTGCTTCAGCCTATCATCACTAGTGAAACCTATGACAGGTCAAACCAGAACTTTCTGTTGTTGGATCGTGCTTTGTTTTTAAGCTCTGATTTCAATTCATGAATGTGTTATCTAATTCTTAAAAATATTTGTCATGCAATAATGTGTTTTCGTTTACAAAAATTTGCAACTTTCAAGATCGATGATATTACTACAGTAAAAATCAACCATCAAGTCTACTCCCACTACTTTCATTCATAAATTCACAATGTTCTCGGTGACCTCGAAACGAAGTACGGAGCCAATTTCGTTCTTTTACCATGGGCGTGCCCTCATATATATGTCTTTTTTACATTTCCCATTTTCTAATCACTTGATGATAAAACAAACAACAATAAACAACTACAAAAACTAAAACAATAATAACAACACCGAATAAGCTAAACACAATATCAACTTCCGACCGTTCATCATAACTAATCCGATGCCCGTGGTACCGTAAAATCCTTCGATACTACAGCACTGAACTCGTTGGATGAGAATCTCATCCTAAGAGCGGTTGGAGGTGCCCGGCAACTCAGGCGGATCACGTGGTAAGATAGCCTACTGGTTATATTATTCTACTGAGATATTACCTTGTGATTCCCAAATCAGATTTTCTTCTCCGATCTTTACCATCTTGTCTATTTCAGCTACCTTGTTCTCAATCAAATCAAACTCAACATCCTTGGAAGTTTTCTTAATTTTATTATACCAAGTGATCGAAGAGTTCAAGCTCGAGAGGTATTGTTGAAACACTTCGTTTCTGTCCGCTAAGTTCAATACTATCTTAGGGATGTTCAACTCTCTAGTTAGTTTTAGGTAATGCACCTCCCTCAGGATTGCAGTTAACTTCAAAAAATAAGACAACAGTTTAAATTATTTCTTTGGGATAAACTCACCTCAGGACTGAAATTCAGAAGTAGTTCTTTATTTTTTTTATTCCGCTTCAACAGGCTTTTTTTCAAATTATTTTCTATCTGGGAAGGGACAGACTCCGCCCATTCGTTGAATATTCTCGAATTGAACTCGTTGATCATATCTATGAAAGATTCCGCCCTAGAGATCAAATCGCAAGATCTGACGCTTTGTACGATCCTGAAATGGAAATTAGTGAAAAAGTATGCGATGAAGACATAATTTGTCTGTAGAAGAATAATTTACCTGAAGCTACTAGGTACGCGATCACTTATACGTTTTTTTTTAGGTACTTCGATATTGAATACTAACGTCTTACTTTAAACAATAACCTCGCATTTAATATTTCTGTAGTTCGAAATGAAATAGACATCATACAGGGTGGTATTTATATATTCTTTAAAAAAGCGTAAATTTAGCGTAAACGATTTGTAGCAGAAGTGTCAAATATTTCTTCCCGTCCAGAAGTAATGATAAAAATGCTCTACAGAAATATTTAGTTAGTCTTCAAAATCTGATGTCCACTCTTTTATGAATTAATCTTAAGTTATAATAAATTTTTCCACCATACCTCTCATTTTCTAAACACGAATGTCTTGGTCTGAAATTTTCGACTCCTTACAGAAAATCGACTTCAGGAACTACCAGAAATCGCTAAGGGTCAAATATGGACTATATGGTGAGTGGGATACAGCTTCGACGTACGCCTTTTGACAAATCATTCACCTAGGCTACGCATTATCATGATTCAGTTGTTAATGTTCATGTGCGACCAGTTTTTTACCGCAACAACGTAATCATTTTTTTTTCATTTATTTAGCTTCAACCACAGAGGGTTATTAGCTGAATGTCATTTACAAATATGTATCATTATTACAATGTTATGTCATTTGAATTTTGTTCAATACATTTATGTCACTGAGGAAATTTAATAGTTGTTTATGGTCCGATTTATCAAAATTGATTATATAATAATCAACCGCTAGAAACTCTCTGGCCTTAAGGGATGGCACGTTAATAATAATAATAGAGAAAGAGTTTCCCCATGGTGCATCATGCTGGACATAATAGGCAAATAACTGGAAGGCTGACTGAACGGTATGAAATCATCCTTCACAACTGGGACACGAATTTTATCACTTTTTGACTAACCTTCATATCACTAATAAGTTCAGAAACAAACCAGCTTTGACTTGAGCTCGACTGAGCTAGACTTCAAAAACCTGGGCCCGGCTAGAAGCTCGGGTCGACTTCTGAATCTCTGGCTGGATTCCGAGCCGAGCTTCGAGACAAATCGAATCGATCTGAGCTTTTATTCATTCTTTTTCATGCTGAAAAAATACCAGAAAGCTGGGTTTTCCAAATTCTACTTTCATTCGATATTCTTAACGTTAAAAGCATAAACTTGATACTGAGCTTCTTTGTTAGATACAAAATGAGAATTCTCTTGGGGGTGTAGTTTTGGAGATTTTTGGGGGTTTTCGAAATTTTATATCAAAGAGGAGGAGAAGTGGGCTAAACCTTCTTATGTTGGGCTACTCCTGCCATTTCCTATATCAGAAACACGAAAGTCGGTATAAAATATATACCGATATAATTTATACCGTCAGATATAGAAAGAAACATATCGATACCGAAAATTGTGATCTGAATAGCTCCAAAATGTACGATTTTTCAAAAAAGGCTAAAAACGTTTTTGGAAATCAAGGCATTATTGTAATTGTACAGTTTAATTTCAACTGTTATTTTATAGCTGATGTTTGTGGATAGTTGTTTGTTATAGGAATTTTGACATGACATTTGATTACAGTAACATTGAGAGATCTACGTGTCTTTTTTAACATATTTTTGAAAATAAATTATAATTTTAGATTGAATATAGGATAGAGAAAATACCTTTTGTCTGATTGATTTCACTTACGACCGGGTTCGGTTTGTTAGATCAATCTCAGTTTTTTTTGGTACCTCGGGAGCTGTCTAACTTGTCCATTTTTAGTCCAAGACTCCAGAAAACACTGCAGCCTCTTGGGCTTTTTGCGTTTATTCTCCCATCTTCTCATGACACCCATATTATCAGTCTCGTACCCTGTACTAGTTTGTACAGGTTCCGTGTTGGATGTTCGTCATATTCTTCTGGGCGTAGTTTTGTACGTCCATATATAGCCTGCCTCCTGTGATTCAGTGCCTCACATTCGCATAAGATGTGTAGAGCTGTTTCTATCCCTTCGTTGCATAATCTGCAGGTGAGGTCTCCATTGTACGGCCCCGTTTTATTCAGGT
>WOGO01003383.1:0-14431 GCA_015342085.1 Leptinotarsa defecta | reverse complement strand
AAAACATTTTTCATTTCATTTTTCATATTCTCAATGTTAGTTATATTGAATACAAGTAGTTTCTTTTTCATGTCTCTGTCGATTATTTCCAATAACAATCTCAATAGGTTGAATACGTTTCAACGGATATGTTGATGAAGTAGGTAGTGATCTCAAAACACTTGCTTCTTGCTGTCGATTTATTTCTTCAGGATTCTACTTTTTACGGTTCCACGATAGACAAAGGTTATCTAGTTGCTTTGTAATTTCAGTTTTATCTTCAAATGAACTGATGTTTTTTTTTAATGAACAATTTCTCTTAGAATTCTTCTAAGTTGCGTTTATACTCTTTCGAAGACATTTCGGTTGATACTGAGAGTTTTTATATAGATCATCGATTAAATAGGTAGGATGTAAGCAAAATTAAAATCTTCTTGGTCCACTTCTCCTGATGATGTCAACTTGGTTAACGAAGATGCTGCTCAGTATTTTTCTGACATGTTGGATCACACGTTGAAACGTTAGACCCTCGTTACCGTTTTTATTTTTCAAACGATATGGTTTGAAGCACCCTATAGAATTTTTCCGTTATATTCATCTTGATTAATTTCTCCTGATGATGCTAACTTGGTTAACGAAAATGCTGCTCAGTGTCCTTCTAGCATGTTGGATCACACGGTAAAACGATAGAGCCCCGTGGAACTGGCATGTTTTTTCTTAAATGATACACCCTGTATACCTCGATGGCAGTCATTTTTTTACGTTGGTAGCCATGCTTTTTTCTTTAACGCTGTACTGAATGCCTGCCGTCATGTTTTTTCCGTTAAGCCGACTTTTCCTTCATTATAATTATGATACCATTATTTTTATAATTCAGCCGTGTTGCTATTATGCTTAATTTTTAACGCACCAACGTGAACAGCTCTTACTGCCCTTCTAACATGTCGGCAACGCCCCATAGCCACATCACCCCCATAAACAACGCTTTATTTTACATCCGACAACACCGAACTGTTTGCGCTGCTATCTTTGAAACGGATCAGCTCTCACACTCATATGACAAACCCACTCCACTCACACACACGCTCTTATGAAAACCCATCCTCTCGCTCTGACACACACATTCCTATGCAAAAACAAATTTGAGGTTATGTGCAAACATTGAGGCATCTTCCGCCTTGTATTTCCACTGTTAGAAGTTTTTTCTGTCGAAAATAATTAACCTGGTCGAGATTCATGTCTGGCAGACCCGACCTGTAAGAAGTTTTGCCTACCTGCACGGTTTATTTTCCATTTAATGAGAAATGTGGAATTTTTCCATACTCAAAGGGTGGGGATTGGATTTTTTTTGCCGAAAATGATCAACCTGGTCAAGATTTATGTGTGAGGGATCCGACCTGCAAGAGTTTCCGCCGACCTGCAAAATGTATTTCCAATTTTTTAGGAAATGTGAAACTTTCGGATGGGGGTTGGAAAATTTTTTTGTCGAAAATGATTAACCTGGTCGAGATTCATGTCTGGCAGACCCGACCTGCAAGAAATTCTGTCCTCCTAGAAGATTACGAGAGCAATGTTTTCTGAGAACAATTTGTTGACCTGCAGACCTGCAAAATAGTTATATCCATGAAACAATAATTTACGGGAAAAAACAACTCTATTCAGTATATTCCTTTTAGTTTTTCAATGTGGTTTGAAGTTGAAGATGGAAAAGAAATAATGTCGCTTTCTACTTTTTCATCTCACTACAAAAAATGTGGAAAGAAAAAAAAACAGTAAATTTCAAAATTAACTCTTGATGAAGATGTGTAGATGCAAATAATTCACTCTCAGACGCAAACGGAAAGAAGTCATCTCGAAACAACTACTTTCATATATGCATTCAATTACACGAAAAAAAAAACTTTCGTAACAACTACATTTATATGAAAATTAAATTATTCAAAAAAATTTTTTCTATTCAGTTTGTACTCCAAACATTCGTTATGGAATAGAATCATTCACAGAATTGCTGCAAAATATAGTATATGAAAGAGTGAAAATTTCACTCACATGTTGTTTATGTTTGTTTACTACTACTATATAGTGTTTGAAGTACAAACTGAATAAAACATATCTTGTATGAATCCAATTCATATAGAAGTAGTTGTTTTTTTCTTCCAGTTTGTGTCTGAAAGTAATTTATTTGCATGGTCTACACATCTTTGTTGAGTATTTAGTTTGGAATTGAATGCTTTCTTCCTTTCTTTGGAGGTTCCACACATTTTTTGTGTAATGATTGAAAATAGAATGTCAAAATCTTCCTTTCCCAAAAATTGATCTCTTCTAAAAAGTTACTCCTTTCGATTTAAGTGGATGATATTCACTTGAACGTAAAATGTTGTTAACGAATAAATCTACGAAAATTGAAGTTTGTTTGAGCATCGATGATATATAAAACTACTGGTAAGGTTGATTATAATTATTTATCATTGGTGAACACAAATTTAAAAAATTAAGGGGAAATTTGCTATCTATTGTGTGGAATAAATTCATTCAAACCACCTGTTTTAAACCAGAACTTGAATATTTCAATCGATAAGCTTTCAATCAAACGTGATATTTTCGTTTGGAAAGAATTTATCTTTACGAAGCTGATAAAACGCGCGTCAAGAAAAGTGTTATACACTTGTGCGTTCTCGCGAGAAGTGTTTTTTGACAAAAAATAATATAACTGAAACAACAATTTTACAGAAAAGCTTCACATGTAGCATTATTTCTGTCTGAGTAAGGAAAACATTGCACTTCTATATCTGGTTGGTTTGAATATTAGGGTTGCCAGAAAGGAAATTGAATCCCTGTGAAAATGAAATGATTTTGCGTCCCTTTTTCTCTTGACAGTACCGAAGGATATTATTGTGAAGGATGAATAACAAAATGATTTTATTAGCAAAACGCGTCTGGAATCATAAAAATATTTGTGAAAATTGTTTGATTATTTTCATGAATAGTGTTTAGGTGTTATCAACTTATTCAGTTCATTGTAAAACAAGAAGTTCTTCAACCCAAAATCATTCATTATTGAATGTTTCGAAAAAACTTTGTTGATAAGCGGTGAATAAAATAGGTACAGAAATGTATGAAAAATCATTTTGTTATGTACTTCCATCGAAAATGAATTTCCCATAGCAGTGGTTAAAATCATTCGTCCTCGCATCGTTCTACATTCTAATTAGCCTAACTTACTTCATACTGATATGTTTATCTTTAGTTGAATGTTTTGTCAGCGTATAACGCAGATAGTGGCCTAACAGTATTGACACAGTTCTCGAAATTCTTAAATTATTGAATTCATTCATTGAGTTTTCCTAGTGATATGAAAAAACAAAATTCAACGAACAGTTTCACGAAAATTCTATGACTTTCAATATTCGGATATTCACTCGTTTCCATAAATCACATTATTTAAGAAAGTAACAATCTAATACAAATACATTATTCAATCATCAAATTGTTCAATCTACTAGCAACAAGCATGTCTCGTGATACATCAATGAAACAAAAAATTGGTGTATGGATTCCAAAAATTCTAGAAGAAGAGAAGTTTGAAGACTATCACATTGAAATAGAAAATGATGGAATTATTGGTGGGCACCTCTCAAGTTTGATCTGTGCTAGAATCGTTGGAACTACTTCTGATAATCAGATCAAGGAAGTGAGTATTGTTGTCAAGTATAACATACGAAACAGTGTCAAATTTCTCAAAGTGGCCTTCGAACGCGAGATTTTTTGTTATGAAAAGCTTATCCCAGTTTTCATAAAATTTCAACATGATTTCAATACTCAAGAAGATTTCATTTCTGTACCAAAATGCTACCAAACATCATCATGCAATGATCAAACGGTTATCGTTTTGGAAAATTTAAAAAAACGTGGCTACCAGTTATCTGATAGAATGAAACCAATGAATTTGGACCACCAAAAATTAGTGCTGAGGGAGTATGCCAAGCTGCATGCAGTATCGCTGGCTATGCGTGACCAAAATTATGAACAGTTCAAAAACCTTCATGAGAATCTTTCAAATGTATCAAAACTGTATTTCCAAGAAGACTCCACTGTGAAAATCCTAACCAAGTATACGAAATGTGCACGGGATATTCTGTTGAGAAGAAATGAGTTGGATTTGGTTAAGGAACTTGACTGGATTCTTGAAAATGGACCCACCAATATCATTCTTGATACTGTTCTAAAAGATCGTGTTGATCATTGCGTTGTTGTTCATGGAGATTCTTGGAATAATAATATTATGTTCAAGTACAAGGTAAGGTTTCAAAAAATTGATAAATATGCTGAAGTTCATGTATAATTTTTGATATTCATTACGAATAAACAGTAGTCGAGTATCTTCTGGTAGTGGGATAATGTTGTGATAACTATGAAAGAGAAAATGAGTTCACCAAAAATGAAATTGATAAAAATATACATTCAAATGATAAAAAAAACCTGTCGAAATTTTAAAAATTATATTTATTATCAATAGTATCCTCGACATTATGAATACTAGTGAAACCGAGGCTTTAGGGAGTTTAAGGTGATATTAATAGCTTTAACCTCGAAGTGACCGGAATTTTTCTGCAACTACTGCGAACTATTTTGTTCTACTCATCGATAGTAATGAGTGTAAATATTCATTTTGATATATCAAGATTCAAATTGAAGTGGGGTATATTCTTAGGATAGATCAATTTTTGAACAGGAACGGCTTTGCCTTCTTCTCCATCTTCGTACAAAAAAATGTGAGAATCTTTCAGAGAGAAAAAAATAATCAATTTCGGAATGAACTTTCTACGAATATTAAAAGATCATCTTTCAGACACAAACTGGAAGAAGAAGCTATCTCGAAACAACTACTTTCATATACTCGTTAACATAGAATTGCACAAAAGAACAAATAATTTCGAAATAACTACTTTCATATGAACATTGAATTATACAAAAAACACTTTTCTCAATTCAGTCAGTACTCCAAAAATTTATTATAAAATTGAATCAGATTGAACAAGATTGCTTCACATTACAGTACATTAAAGAGAAAAAATTTAACTTGCATAAAACACTATCGCTCTCACAGGTGGACATCCGATGTTTCGAGATGAATCACGTGCCTTATTGTCTCTTCAGCACCAATCTGCAGAACATTAATAGATAAAGCACCCAATTCATTCGTAAAATTACGAAGTCATGTCACTAATAAATTGAATCTACCATGTCATCGATGACGGTACGAATGTGACGATTGTACAGATCAGAATAATGAAAGAGACGAAAAAATAGAAAATGAAAGCAAGATATCTTGCAAAATGATAATAGTCTTACCGTTATTAGCCAAGTGATTGCAAAAAATTTCTGAAGCCCACTACTTGCGATTGACACTTGTCATGGATCAAGTATCATCGACATTCTGAGGCAGTATCCAGCAGTTGATTGGATAAAAAAATGGCTACTGTATTACATCTAGTAGTAAAAAGCTGAGCACCAAATGGGGAATATTCATTCCTTATGGAATTTTAATTTGTTGTTACTCAAAAATTTGTCCGAAATCTCCTCACAAACGTTTTTTCAAGAGTTATGCTGTTATTGGTCGAGAAAAACACTTGTGCGATTATTTCCGGAGATTCATTTGAAAAGGGTTCAACACAAAGCCGGAGTCAATAGTCTGTCTCATTAAAGTATCTGTGGAGAATTTTGGGGCTCAGGAGCGAACGAAATCCATCTAGGCCTAGTTTGATTACATATAGAATTTTGCACCTCACCAATTGCATGGAAATGGCTCATGCGGAGCATAGCAGCCTATCAGCCTATATTGCAAATCACAGAATTCTGGAATCGATTTTAGAGACTCAAAGCCCCCATCAGAAAACTACGACCTGGTTCTCAGATAACCAAACGGCTCTTTCAGCACCCGACAGACTCTCTCCAAGTTAGTGATGAACTGCCAAACAAAATTTCCTCATTAAGAAGATATGACAAATTGACTCAGATCTGAATTGCTGGCCATACTGACTTCGAAGATGCAACTTCTTTGCAAGATAGGTAGTTGCAAGCATTTCTTCGGACCAGAACCTGTCATTGGAATAGCTTAAGGATTTACCAAAAAACACTGAATATCTGGACTGTAAGATTTGTTTAAGACTCCTATCAGGATCAGCAGATTAGCTCATTCTATGTCAATATATCTTCAAAAAACTGTTACCGAACAATATTTAGTCTCAGCAGATATAACCTATATTGTTTGTTAGGTCTATACGCAAGCCCATGGCGTCTAAATTATTATATAAAGACAAATTGACTACTGACTTTCAGAAGACAGTACGTGCTGTTTCTGTTTAGACGTTGGTAGAAAAACCACAAATGAATTAGGTCGCCTTCTGACCAGAAAAATCATCCGACATTCAAAGAAACTGGCTTTTTCAAAAAGCCGGACTCGTGTTGTTGACTTTGCAGTCGCACGGTCGAATAACTCCACTACGAATAACTCCACTACCTACCTCTAGCAAGGTAGCCGTGAGTAGATGCATAATTTAATTTCTACAATCTTTGGGGCAATACTACTATAGGTACTCACCAAGTACCACGGATGATAGCAAGAGTGAGATAGAAAAAAAATAGGTACCAAGAAAATCGCCCTGGAATACTTATTCACTTCTGTAGGTATCGAAAGAAAACCGAGCAGTTGACTGATGAGCCCATACAAAACTGTATCTTGCGATAATAGATAATACACGGAAAAGTTGCGCTCGTAGTGTACGGAATCCTGCTTCATATGATTTTTCGAAAATATTCCACTAGAGTTATCTATAAACACGGTTCTGTTTGGCGAGAAATCGAAAAAAAGGGATCTAAGGTTTGACCTAACCTATCCTATCTAGTTTCAACTCCTTACATTAAGTATATATGAGTTACCAATTTACTAATTTATCAAAAAAGCGAATGAGAAATGCAAAATATTCAATAGGCGGATAGTAGACATGTTTGAAAGATAAGTAACTCGATTTTTTACAACTCAACGTATTAAAACTAGAGGTGACTCTCTACATTATGTTGTATTGAAAGTTGCTAACAATCACAAATACTTATTTTATTTCAGATATATGTTGTCAGATATGAAAAAAGATGACAGTGATATACTCATAACCATGTATGTGATTTAGACAGTTGAAATTTCGGATTACAGAAATATCGAAACAATGTTCGAAGAATTGTTCAACTTTACTTTCATCATATTCCATCGTATTCAAGTAAGAGTAAGTTACTCAAGACTAGAGATGAATTGAAGTGAAATTAGTTGCATAATTATAAGGCATCTCTGTCGCATTTGCTCTGAAACAATAATTTACGGGAGAAAACAACTCTATTAGGTATCTTCCTAAGTTCCTATTATTATTTAATCAATATGGATTGAATTTGAAGATGGGAAACGAAGAATGTGGCTTTCTACTTTTCCATCTTACTAAAAAAATGTGAGAAACTCCCGAAGGAAGGAAAAAAGCAATCATTTTCAAAATTAACTCTTGACAAAGATGTGTAAATCATGCAGAAAAGTTACTCTCAGACGCAAACTGAAAGAAAAAGTCATCTCGAAACAAATACCTTCATATATGCATTGAATTACACAAAAGCAAAAATACTTTCCTAACAACTACTTTTATATGAACATTAAATTATTCAAAAACATTTTTTTCAATTCAGTTTGTACTCCAAACATTCGTTATACATAGAATAGAATCAGACATCATATATATATATATATATATATCAGATATCATATATATGAGAGAGTCAAAATTTCACTTATATGGCGAACATCGATGATGTCTAATTGCCTCTTCTGTAACTTTCTGAATAACATCACAATGAAGCACTGAATCAATTCATGACATTACGAATTTATGTCACGAACGAGTTGAATATCACGATGACATGAGTAGATATTCATTCGCTTATTCATTTCAATCCCAGCCAGGGATATATTTTCAAGAGAGCTGCATTGTTGAGGAAAAAAGCTCTGACTGTTTACTTCTCCAACTCTATACAAAAAATGTCGGAAACTTCCAATAAAAGAAAAGAAAACAACCAATTTCAGATTGGTACTAAAGAGACAAGACAAGTGCCTTATTTTGAAACATCGATGTCCGCTATTGAGGATGACAGTGTTCCATGTGAGTGAAATTTTACCTCTTCCATATACTATATAGTGTAACAATCCTGTGAGTGATATGTGACTCAATTCCATAACGAGTGTTTGAAGTACAAACTGAATATAAAATTTCTTGTATAAATCAATTTCATATAGAAGTAGTTGTTTTTTTCTTTCAGTTTGTGTCTGAAACTAATTTCTTTGCATGATCTACACATCTTTCTGAATTATTTATTTTGGAATTGGATGTTCTTCCTTTCTTTGGAGGTTTCACACTTTTTTGTGTAAAGATTAAAAATAGAATGTCAAAATCTTCCTTTCCCAAAAATTGATCTCTGCTAGAAAGTTACTCCTTTCGATTCAAGTTTAGAAGACGTAAAATGTTAACGAATAAATCTAGGAAAAGCCGATTCGAGCATCGATGATACAGAAATCTACTGGAGAGGTTAATTTTTATTATATTTACAATTACCATCATTGTTCTGGTGAACACAAATTCAAAAAGTTAGTGGGGAATTTGCTAACGATTGTGTAGAATAAATTCATTCAAACCACTTGTTCCAAACCTGAACTTGAACATTTCAATCGATGAGCTTTCAACCAAACATGTTTCCATTAGGAAATAATTTATCTGTACGAAGCTGATGAAACGCGCGTCGAGAAAAGTGTTATACACTTGTGCGTTCTCGTAAGAAGTGTTTTTTTGACATAAAATAATATAACTGAATGAAAGAAAAATTCCACAGACTACCTTCACATGTAGCATTATTTTTGCCTAAGTTAGAAAAACATTACACTTCTATATCTGGTGGTTTGAATATTAGGGTTGTCAGAAAAGAATTAAATCCCTGTGAAAATAATATCATTATGCGTCCCTCTTTCTCTTGACAGTTCCAAAGTATATTATTTTGGAGGATGAATAACAAATTGAATGTGTTAAGTTAAAATATTTTGTCTCCGATAACTTTCCACTGTCATTTGTATAATTGTAGAAATAATTCATTAGAATTGTCAGTCAATATAGTTGTACTATTTCATCGATTTCATTAAAAATATTATATTTCTTCATTTCATTTGGAATTCATGAATATATTTTTTCAAACCCTGAAAAAGATAACGAACGTAATATATTAGAATTAGTACTATAATCTATGATTTACAAATGAAAGGACGAGAAGTTCAGAACATTTAATCGATGCATTCAGAAAGTTGATAATTATACAGATTCCAATAAATAATTATAGAAGAACAAGGTCAGGATCTGAAAAACAGATAAGGCCATGATGAAAATGCTATAACGAACTGTTACTGTTGATGTTATTGAAGAATATATTTTTGAAGGAATCATTTGATGGTTCATTTAGAATGAATGAAAAACTCATTTGTGATAATGAAATATGTTGTAATGATAAAAAGGCATTCAATAAATAGTGATAAACCATACCGGACAAAAAAAACACTTCACATATCATATCAATAATGATACAATAGAACTACGTCTCTAGTGCTGTATGTCGTGAAAAAACTGTTCATCTTAATTATGTACTTCGACAGAAGAATTTTAAAGCTACATGGAATACCATCAGATCCCTTGCAGTACTCAAAAAATTTGAATAATCTGAACGAGTATTTCATTAATATACTAATATTAAAAAAATGAGTCATATTACCATCCTATATTACAATACAGACCCGCATAAAGTGAATAAGCACTTCAATAAAATCAGTAGCAATGTTAAAAGTTCTGCTGAAATCACAATCCGTATGTGGAGTATAGTTTTGTCCTATTTATTGGATCACATTTTCCTCCCAATAGAAACATGCCAGAGTTAAGCCATTGGCAAAATGTAATGATCCCTCAGAGTTCTCTGATAATAGGTTAGGTTAGGTCCAAAGTAAGTGGATCTATTCGACCTTCCACCGCAAATCGCAAGGGTTTATTATGGCTCACACCCATTCACACTCGACAACCTTTCCATATGAGGGTTGTTGCACATCAGCTACACCTGACGATGCCTTAGATTCAACCGTGCAGGGCTTTTTCGCCTTTGGTTTTGGTGAATCATCACTTGAGCGCAAACGTTTGTTAACCTGCTCACGAGGGTGTTTGTTCCTCCACCTGAAACATTCTGCGTACGCCGCTCAAGAATATGCCGCAAGGCGTTTTTATAAGGTACCCCGCTCTTGAGGAGACGACTCAGTCGTTTCCTGGCTGCACCACCAAACCTTTTTTTTAGGTTCAGTTATTGGATCAGAAATTGGAGAGTTGAGAAGCTCTTGCAAAATAAACAACAAACATGGCGGCAAACCAAAGAAGAATTAAGTAATATCTTCATTTTTATTAATTGGATCGTGATGTATGAGACGTGGCGGGTAGAAGTGGCGGTTAGAAGTGGCGGTCCTGTCAGGGCGGCGGTGGGTGTCGACAGTACCTCAAAATAATGATATTTCACATGGTTTATATACAATTGACGCACGTAAGATGACGAACACGTTCGGTTTTGCTTAGGCCCAAGAAGCATGTCAAAAACAAGAAAGTAAAAAATCTCTTCGAACGCTTTTTGAGTTTCGTTTCCGATTTTTGACGATTCCTAGACGATTTTTTACGGTTGCTAGACGGTTTTTTTAAGGTTTTTAGACGCTTTTTCGAAGTTTTTCAAATACCTTTTACATACATACTTTCGAATTCTTGTTTTTCTGCAAAGATCGCCATGTTTTTTCAATATTTTGGTCGCCATATTCATTCAGGTGAAAGGTTTAAGTACACCTAAATATTTTAGAAGCTTCACGTATCCAAACATCACTCGCTGAAACTAACTCAAACTGACATCTGTCGTTCTCTTCTAAATATATAGTTATGTTTTTGATGTCTTCTTCTATCTAAATACTATTACTATTGAAACCAACCTGAATATCTGTATTGTTTCGTTTCAATTTTCACAAAATTGTTTCTTATCATCCATCATGAACTAAATTTCACTATTGTGCCTTATATTCGAGTTGTAAGCTTCGTTCGGCCATAATCGGGTTTTCATTCAGATATCACCTCCTTGCCAAGTTACTACCAAACCTCAGAAGTTGAATAACGGGGGTCTTACTTTCAACGTGTGATTCCCAACATGGTTTAGACGATAGGCAATGAATATCGATTGTCTGATAGTTGGGCCCGAACCAACGTTCAAATAGTGGTTGACTAAATGAAAACGAACCAATCACGCTAACCAAACTAGATATTCAAGACACACTTTATTGTGAGATATTCACATTTTTTCAAAAACGCAACACGTGTTTTGCTATACAATAGCTTCTCCAGATGTAAGATAAAAACGATTACGTAGACAAAAGTCTAGATTTCTTCAATTCAGGAAGCTACGATATTCTAGGAAAGATCCCACAACTTTGTACCAGAAAGAGGTAAAGTAAACTCCTAAGACAATAAAACTGTTTATGAATGGAGTGATGAACGCACGGCAGTGATCATCACTCCATTCCATCACAACCACCCAAACTTTATTGTCTTGTCAAATCACAAAACACATTTCAAATCAATATCAAGAACGCAACTCTTCCTGATACCGCTAAATTGATATCGTTTGATGCCCAAAATTTCCCATGAGTTCAATCACGATTATGACGTGTTATATTCAGAAGAGAAAAGTTTAAAACTCAATCTCTTAGAATGTTAGAAATGAATACATTTAAGAATTCATTTGCTGAATGACCAAATAGAATTAAATAACTCCTCTGAATTATTTTTTAATGTGTGCAATTAACTGATACATATGGTCAGGTAATTTCATTCATTACATGTTTATTTGAATGAGTTTGTACACTTTCACTTCTTTTCTTATGGTTAGTTAATCGATTATTCTCAAACTCAGGCACACATTGCCAACCATACCTACGCATGTGACTCCAGCGAATTGTTCACCCTATTTTTTAGCGCCGTCCTGATGCAAGCTAAATTGTACCTTGTCACCAGCTAATTTTTCACGCATACATCGCCAGTCACCTTTCTCGTCGACCATACCCACGTATGTTATTCGAGCGAGTTGTTAACCCTACTTTTCAGCGCCATCTTTCCCGCCTACGTCACCTGCCACTTTTCCTGCCATCCACGCTGACAGTTGACAATCTGACAGCTGGCATCTGAAATCTTACAATCGACAGCCGATGACATCACGCCTCCCACTACAAAGTGTGCTCAATTTGCCCATACGTGAATATCCATTGACCGTACTATAATAACCGCCATCAGGTTCCAGCGAACCATAATGTATATAATAACAATTCAATATTTTTTCGAAATTTGCTAAAAAAATTGCAAATATGAATTTGGCGCCTTTGTTCCTGTGAATGTTATTGTGTGAGTTTCAAATATCTCAGTTTCTAATTATTTCGCATTGTTGAGTACCTGTTATAGTACACACCGTGTAAGAAGCATTAAGCATTTATGTATCAAGGTGGAAATAAAATCAAATCTTACATAATCAAATTAACAGAAAATTGTTACTTCGCTTAAATCAAATATAGGTGATATTGAAGTATTAGTACCCTTCTACTTCCTACGTAATAATCTATATAGAGATGACAATGAACATTTACCATGAAGCATTCACATGCACGAGTCTGTTTAGTTGTGGTACGTAAGTAGATATAAATAAATGTGTATGACTCTGATTAAAGTAATTGAAATTATTCGCAAACAAAAAACTATTTGCCGATGTTGATGAACTGTAGGCGTAGTTACTTACTTACCAGTTATATTTGATGGTGCAGGTGAAATGTTAATGATTCTGAACAAGAATTTTTTCAAAGCAATATGTCGATTATTTTCTAGGGACGAACTGGACGCAAAAATTTATTATTAACGCCTATTTGATTTAATAAAAAATTTAATTAAAAATTTGATCAGTTTAAAATCAGTTCGTGAACTTTCAGATGGTTTTATCAAAACTACTAAACATTATTTACATTACTTATTTGTCTTGAGTGTGATGGTTTATTTTCTCGGATTCGGAAATTAGAAGTAAAAATAGAAAAATATTTTATCGGGCATGACCTTGTTCTTTATTGCAAATGGTGCAGAACTCGCTTCTATACAGATGATAAGTCTTGCCTTGGAAAGTTTCAATATAAATTTATTAGAGACTTTGATCTATGCTGAGGTTCCTGTAAACTATATAGCCATTCCGATATCTAGGTAATTCTCTGTAACAATTTTAAAAGAACTCCCTAGTCGACGACTTGTCTTCTTGCTGGATTTTGGCCTGGAAATTTTCTAGGATTCTCTTCTTATTTCTAATTAAGGCGTAAGCATCAAAATTAGACCATACTACGTTGTAGGCTGCTGATTCGAGAAGGTTTTAATCTGCCTAGATTAGTTGTTTTTCACATACGATGAATTGGTCAAATTTCGGATATGCGGTTGGGTACCTCGTTCACAGGCAGATGGGGCGATGCCAAACATGTTGTTTGTTGTTCGCTTCAGTCTAGTTCAAGGAATGATACTCTGAAGGAATTCGATTTTCAATTATCGGAAATCATCGACTTTGTGTTCATGATAGACACTACCTTGCAGTGATGAGTGGCCAAACAGCCCGAAATCTGACTGCAAGTGTGTTCCAATGATTTAAACTTGATTGCGGCAGTTGTGTCGCAAACAGTGAAGAATCCTGCACTTACACCTGTCTGATATAATCCAACGCCCTTCGTGGTATTAGCTAGGGGATTGTTGTTCTCTGATAGGTGTCAGTCCATTAACCTACCGTGTAGGTATATGAGACTGGCCTAAACGAATTGTTTTTTAAGATAATTCAGTTGTTTTTCGTTTCAGCGCTTGTTACTTCTAGCTTTGTTAAGAAGCAGATTTTTGGCAGTGAACTACTTTCCATCTGATATTTTTTGATATGTCAGTTGATTGAATGTTTGAAAATTGGATGGGATATTTGGAACGTCTAGTTTCTATTATGTACATTTAACTTTCCACTGGTATGCAGTAGATCATTATGACTCGATAATCAACGTATTCTAAAAACACTTTATTGTGTGATTTTCACTAGATAGTTTTACAAAAACGCAACACGTGTTTCACCATACAATGGCTTCCTCGGGCGTGTCTTGATAACTAATTCTACACATTAAATGCTATATATTATTCTACAATTTGAGGTACCTGAATTTCAAGTACCTTAATTTCACCTAAGTTTGTAATGAATTTAATTACCTGTGCTTATGTTCCAGTTTCCACATTTGAAAAAATATTCAGTAACGGGTAGT
>WOGO01003382.1:0-14431 GCA_015342085.1 Leptinotarsa defecta | reverse complement strand
AGCATTGCTGAGTGCAAGACAGCTGCGCCCCCTCGAATCGAGCTGGCTAAATGCGCCTATTGGAAGCAAAGGCCAAGAACTTTAAGTGAAGTGAAGTGAAGTGGCTGCCTTTGGCTAAGAAAGAAGTGTTGTTTTAACAAGACCAGCTCGCAAATCCACAAATGACCAAAATTAACGAATTAAAGTTTGAATTGCTACCTCATGTACACTATTCGCCAGATATAGCCTCGTCGGATTATTTTCAGTTCCCAAACTTGAAGAAATGGCTCAGTAGTCAAATATTTTCTAACGTTGAAAAAGTGATGTCGGCATTAATTGGTTATTTTGAGGAGCAAGACAGTTCTTATTATAAAAACGGTATGGAACCCATTGAACGTCACCGGGAAAAGTGTATAGAGCTGCAAGGAGATTATGTTGAAAAATAAATACATTTTTTTCCAAAATTTTTGTGTTTTCTTTATTGGGCCGGCCACTTCTGGGACCACCCTCATAAAGCAGAACTCAGCTAGTCTGAACTAAAGGTGACAAGTTCAAACAAGATCATATCTGTCCTTTCTGAAAAAATAAAGAATATGGTGAAGATGAATTGTCAAAATATGAAACTGAATTAAGTTTGGTGTATCCTGAATATTTTCTTACACCTTGTTTGTTTTTGTCACTGATTTACAGACATCAGAATATTACATCTGATTACCTATAGAACTGAGACTAGGTAATCAATCACTCTATGAAAATGGATCGTCTATGTTTTGTCTGTGAATAATGCCCGTATTCGCCGTTTTCTCTGTAAAGCGAAGCTTGTGTAAGTCCGCTTAAAACTCAAGACAAGCTTAAATGTTTGCATTATGCACCACAGAATAATAACCGTAGCTTAGCCAAGCGCCACAATAACTTGGCAACGTTGTATCTTTTCGGGGATTATTACTGTTTACGTGTCAATTTTCAAATAATGGGAACCGAATGTAAGGTGAATTTAATAAAAAATGGTGTTTAGACGGTTTACTTTTACCATGTTGTCGAAAAGTATCAGAATCAGACAAAAGAATATACTTAAAAATTTAACTAACCATCTATAGACAGAGAAATTTTCTACTCAGGAATACTTTGATTTCGGCCGATGGCCAGCTCTGCTGAACAATAATAATATTATAAAACCACTTAATAAATTTTCTATTTTACATTTGGCCAGTTATTGTATTTAAAAAAATAAAAACAATTTAATGTTTTTTTGTTCAAAACGTTTTCGAATTCTGAAGTATCTTCTATGAGCTCCAGCATATATAGTGTTGTCAGCTTGGTCATTCCGAATCTTCTATAAAAGGCCATATCATCGATCTTCTCGAAATAGTTTTGCCTCCTAAAAATTCTTCGTGGATATCCAACATCAATGCTGTGTAAGATGCCATTATTATCTTCGAGCATGATTTCATCTCCTAGTTCCATAATTCTGCATCAACTGATTTTAATTTCACAAGTCCGTTTACTAAAATATTTCAGCAAAACGACACTTACATTATTTCCAAAACTGAAAAATAAAAAGTGAGGTCCTGATGCCTACATTTAAGCGAACTTAAATTTGTGGATACGGTGCATACAAAACAAGCGTTAAGCAAGCTTACCCCATAAGCTTCGCTTACTGGTATACGGCGAATATGGGCATAATAGTTTTTTGCTTTTTCGCTACTTCTAAATTCTTAATCAAAATGATTGAAAACGCATCAGCTATCAGTAGCCACGTCAAAGTGAACAGTCAAAAATATCTCGTCTACTGAAAACAATTTTTCCCACACCAGAAAGATAATACTGTCTCTTGATGAAAATTGCACTTACCAAGTTATCATAATCAGAAAATGTATTAGCAAGAAACGTATTTTCAATAGATTAATTTTACACCGGAAGTTCCAATTATACCTATCATTATATCTGTTGTGTTTGCCCACTACAGATTTATCCAGTGTATTAATTATAAAGATGGAGTAAAATTATCTGAATGAACTGTACTACTACCTAAAGGAGCTTATTGTAATCCAATATGAAGTTAGTTGGGAGAGTCTATACCTGCGCGATCTCTCGCCGTCACGTTTGTCGCTTGCTATAAGTTAGCATCAAATAATAATTTTGAGCGCCAAAGGCATCAGAGAAAAGTATAATGTTGAAACGTCTGAACACTTATTCTTTGAAAGACATTTTTGTGGGCGAGTCGATTTTTATTTTTTTCAACCTTTCACAAACGTTCATTGAAATATTTTTGAGATAGTTGGAACTTCATTTGAGTATCAGTATTAATTCATTTAAAATATCTTTTGTATATATCAATGTTACTCACCATAATAGAAAAGAGATAAGTTCTCACAATCGATATTGCATTGGCTGACCATGCACATGTTTCATTCTTTTTTTTTGTGAAAAATTTTCCAAGTCCACCATTTGAGAACATTTCATTTATTTCGTTTTCAGAATCGAATGCAAGAGAGCTTGAAGCTATTCGACTCAATCTGTAACAATAAGTGGTTCACAGATACCTCCATCATCCTCTTCCTTAACAAGAAAGATCTGTTTGAAGAAAAAATTAGGAAGTCTCCATTAACGATATGTTTCCCGGAATATGCAGGTAAGATGACATTTCACATTCAATTGCGATATTTTTTACTAAATTTTTACTGACTCCTCGAAACAGTCTAAACTGTTTGAAATAGAAATAATGCTATCATCTTTCGTTACTTCAAAGATGAGAAATATGCAACTGTGGATGAGAAAAAATGTTTCTCTAAAAAAATAACGAATTTCCACAATTTATTGAAGGAAATGAGACTGACAAATATAAATATCTAAGGTTTGGTGATTGTCACCAAAAAGTTTCTATGTTGTTGCTTCATCTCTCGAAACGTATCATACTTAGAAGCTTATTTCCATAGGAGAAAGATTAGCTTCAACTTTGAGATATTTACAATTTATCATTAGGGAACAAAGGAATATGAACTTACAAATATTATCACTGTCTCATTGAGAATTAAGAAAATGAATATTTCGAAATAAAATCTCGAAATACTCATCTCTCCCAATTACCTACACAGTAGGTTCTAGTAAATGCCTTCCAGAAAACTACTTCTCCGGCTGAAACCACGCTAGATATTGAATTTTATACAATAGACATTTATTTATGCAAGATCCCTCACAGAGGTTAGTCTCGCAGATGTTTCTGGATCATCCAGCAGCAGGACCATGCTGAAATTATTTGAGTATATCACCCACAGACCGGTTTCGAGGTATTACCTCTCGTCAGTGCAGGAAAGATCCGACCCAAACAGCAAAGTTCCTGGGACTCGATTAATTTCAACGCGGCTCGACTGCATGTTTGAAACCTTCGTCTTATAGAAAGATTGTTAACTAGTAACAGATCCATCTCGTGAACAAAGCCCTAAGCGGTTATGCAACAAGACCACTGAATTGTACTCTATTCTGAATTGGTTCTTGAGTAAAGGTTAGTTCTATGCAAAATACTACAGTGATGTTCTGCTATCAAAACAGATATTATTTTGCAAAACATAATACAGTGCATTTCTTTAACGTCCCCCCCTTTTATTTTTTGAACGGGTCAACTCAAAAAACTGAAATTTGGGATAATAAAATTAATGTATGAATATTTTATTTTGAAATGAAATTGACAGATGAAACTTTCAAGATGACGATAGAAAGGGGAGTCTTTTGACACATCATTTTGAAGCTCCTGACGAATACTTCACAACCCTAGAATATGCGAAGTCAGTATCTTCACCTACTACAAAATGGGCGGAACATTTAATAATTTCCTGAAGACAAACACATTAATATCGATATTTCTAGAAATATTCCTTTTTATCTGCCATATGGCAATTCCAACAACTCGATAAGGTTTATTGAGTTATTTTTTGTTTATAAAAACGTCAAAAAATGTCAGTATGACAATGAACATCATTGTTCAGTTAGAATATTCTCATTTAGTTTTCGGTTTTACTAGTAGAAAGGTACCACGCCAACAATCTCTAACATGGTCAATTCTCGTCCATTGGAAGAAAAAATTGAAGCGATTTTTATTTACGGTGCGACGCGTAACTTTAGACCAAAAGGATTTTCAATGAACGTTTTCCGAATCGTCCTATCTGTAGAAAATATTTGAGGGAACAAATTCACAACTACCGATAGTGTACATAACAAAAAGCCCCCAGGTCATCCGTCCATTCCCGAAGAACAGCAAGTGCAAATAATGGTAGTAAATCCTGAACAGTCTACTTATTCCGTCGCGAATGTTTGTGAGGTGTCTCTTTCTACTGTGTGGAGACTTTTGAGAGGAATAGGTATCATCCATACAAAATTGAAATGGTACACCAATTAACTGAAGATGACCCTGATCGAAGAACATTTTGCGAAATCATGGCGGAAACCATTGCAAGGCATCCTACCTATCTTCACAATATTTGTTTCAGTGACGAACGTACTTTTTTTTTAAACGGCAATGTTCACAGACAAAATTGCCGTTATTGTAGTGACACCAACCCTCACGTTTTCCGGAAAACACATACCCAATACCCAGAAAAAATTAACGTTTGGGCAGGAATATTGAGAAACCATATTGTAAGACCTCTATTTACTGATCAAAATTCAACAGGGGAACTGTATTTGAATATGCTGGAAACTACTGTTGATCCTCTCATCACTGAAATTGTCGAAGCGAATCCTGATGAATTCGACATGGATAATGTATTCCAACAAGATGGAGCACCACCCCATTACTCCAGACAAGTAAGAAACTATTTGGATACTACTTTTCCCGGTCGTTGGATTGGCCGTCGAGGTCCTACAGAATAGCCAGCCCGCTTCCCAGATTTGACACCTTTGGACTTTTTTTATGTGGCTATTTGAAGCAAAAGGTGTACGAAACGGAAACTGCTTCAATATTGGATATATGGCAGAGAATAATAAATATTTGTAGAGATATTGACGTTACTGTTTTCGAAAATGTTCGGCGTGAAATATCGGATAGGCTGTTCATATGTCAAGAAGTTCAAGGCAAACATTTCGACCTCTCTGAACTGACCTCGTGTTATGTAGTTGAATGTCAATGTATTCAGGCAATCATTAAAAGTTCCGCCATTTTGTAGTAGTTGAAGCGTTTTCATGAAAACACTTAAGGAAGCCGATAAATTCAATAGCAGTTTATCGTATTCTAAATTTGCTTTTGAGAAAAATGGCATATTTTATATAAAAGTTGTCATATAAATTCGAAACCTGCAAGTTTCATTGAAAAATGATTCGTAGCCTCTAGAATTGCATTGACCAGACCAGAAATATTATAAAATTGATACCGATTGTATTATGTCCAGGTGCACAAGAATATGGGGAGGCAGCATCCTACATACAGGCGCAATTCGAAGCCAAAAACAAGTCGACAACCAAAGAAATATACTGCCACATGACCTGCGCCACGGACACACACAACATTCAATTCGTTTTTGACGCTGTCACTGACGTCATCATAGCCAATAACCTCCGCAACTGCGGTCTTTACTGAAAAACCCGCACACTTGATTTCTTTCCTCACTCAAACGACTCTAGCACACAGTCGAAAAACGATACGATAATGACGTATTTTTTAAAACGTGTCATAGTTTTCAACATTCAGTAAGTTTTTTTCTCACCAACTATATTTCAGGTGTTTTGTAACTGGGGTGTAGGATGGAAATTGGGGATTCCCATTGAGAAATAACTAGGTGTAAATTTTTCAATGGACTGTAAATTATTTTTATTTTGATCAGTTTGTAACAAGAAAACTATGTCAAGTAGTTTTCTTGGCTGAAAAAAATTGAGGTATGTTTTCTATTGGAATCTCGAAATAAAAACAGTTTCCTCATTTGCAAATACATAATTTGGAGTAACACAGTGTTATGGAAGTATCAAGATTTTTCAGGTATTTTTATGCCATTTGAAGTATACAGTTTTTTTTTAAATCCACGAAAAAGGAGATTTAAAAAAAAATCATTAAAAATTAACTTGATATAAATACAGAATATAATTTTTCTTAAACTCGTTGAAAGGTCAAAAAACGGAAATTTAGGGAAATACAATGATACATAGATTTTTTTTGTGTTCTTTTTATCTCGTCTCATTTATCTAGAAGTTACTTTTCAGAAAGATACAGATTCTAACATTCATTATGATATTCAAATTAACTTTACCAGCTTCCACTTCATTAAACTCTATTTCGTTATCCTTCAAAATATGTCTGAAAACAAGGAAGGTACTAGGTTTTAACTCGAATTAGGTGCCCTTCGAAAGAATAGAATCTTCGCGAAAAAAAATTTGAGAATATGGTGTCCGATTTCAGTGAAATATTCAGGAAATCTTTCAACAAAATTTAGTAGGGACATAGAAATTCATCATTGAAGAATAAAACAAATTCAGGTTATTTTTGGGATGTTATTCGCTATCTGTGCTCATAGTATTTTGATTTAGCAGAGAGAGCGGATAAATTTTGGCGGGAATGACATATCTGAAATAAGATTAGTGCAAACAAAACCCATCCATTGTTAGATGATATAAATATAGGACTCTGAGGACTTTGATTTTTCTCCTAAGAAAAAATGTAAGACTGTTGCCAATTTATGACCAAATTAATAGTTTGCTGTACATCAGAGTTTGTGAGCATTACAAAAAACATTAATCATGCAATATATTTGCTTCAAAGCATTTTTTTCTGGAATACTGTGGCTCTCATTTATCAAGATTATATTTATACTACTCAATGAATAATTATTTCTAACATTGAAATATGACTACTAAGATTCTTCTACCCAGTAGAAACCTGTTGTCTTGTTTCTGCCTTTTTAAAATGACCATTTGTTAACAAGGGCAGTGCCTTTGAATGTCATATTAGAGTGAAAAATACATGAATCGACTTAAATCAATTTGGATATACTTCAATTTAATTTGAGACGTCTTAGGAAGGATACAATTATTGAAAAACTATGATGCAAATAGATAGAAGCAGTAAATTTTATAACTTGTTCATTTCATTACTAAAATCACATTAATTTTTGAAGGAAATCTCCAATTTATTCTCAGCACTCTAGTTTACAAAACACCTTGTACTTGTGGTATCTTTGGATAACTGTTGAGTGAGAAGTTGAAAATGTGTTTTTCTTTCGTTATGAGATGAGTTGAATAATTATTAAACATGTAAAAAATATCAATAAGTAGCTTGTGCTTGATAATACCAAACGTCTTAAGTTTTTTGAATTACCAAAGTTCAACAATATTCATGTTTATTATCAAATGACAGCACAATTCTTGGTAATCGCACAACTTTCTGCCCAAAATGTATCAGCATTGTACAAATACATCGGAGGAGCAACAACAGTTCTGTTTTCGTTTCACTTGTCCAACAAAAAAATCACTGGAAAACGTTATTTAGTGTTATTTTTCGTATATATGAATTGTGCCATTAGTGGAAGAGATTGCATTTATTGACGTTTATTAGCTTTTTTGTAAGTTATTTGTTTTCTTCAGAGTATTTTTGTAAGTCTAAGTAATGTTATTTATGTTTATATAATTTTATCGAAATGAAACTAACTTTATACTTGTGTTAGACTTGAGTTTAATTAGGCATCATATCTCTACGTTCAGTACATGTGTGTTTGTATACTAGTACCAAGTTGCGATTCGTGGCTCAAATAGCTTTCAACAAAGTTCTTCGGTTTGATTTGGATATTTCCTAAAGATTGGGTTGAATAATCACAGAAAAGTTCATCTCATCGTCGATTATATGAATAATTATATCAAATATCAATAACGAATTGATGTTTGACCTATGAGGTGGCACAAATGTTTTTGCACAACGGTGGACGGTCGTTGAAATTTTTCGGTAATTATTCGATTTGCCAGTAACAGGACTAAAGTTTTCGTCTCTCATTATTCTAACCATAATTATAACGCCTACTTGTGTATGGTTTTTTGCGGTTCTGTATAACGACAGTATAGCGTTTTTTGTCGTTGTGCACTGCCCAAAAATGTGTTCACAAATCAGGAAAACTAAGGACCTTTGTAATAGATAAAAATATAATTAAACTTAACATTTAATGTGTACATAAAAATATATGGCGCTTTACAGTTAAAAAAAAGTAGCTTCAGTACCATTTCGTAGGATAGTTTTATGGATTTTTCATTTCTGTCATTGTAATCTAAACATGCATTTTAAGTGATACATTCCTATGAATATTTTGTATCTCTCATCACTTCCTTTTTTCTCACGAGAAAAACTGATAAGATTTTTTGAAATGAAATCATTGGAATACAATCATCCATTCTAGCAGAAACTGAGTACTTGACGTATGCCTTGTGGGGCAATTAACATAAAATACATTCCACAAAAGTGAGGTTTGTGGTATTGAAAAAAAATGCCTTTAATTAAAAATAGTACCGCCTGCACAAGTAAGAGGAATCATTAGTGAAAATATGTTTATGCCTGTTTATTCTATTAATTTTACAAGTATGAATTATATTTAATTCATCATGATAAAATCTTGATCTTTCAGAAATCAATTCAACTTCAAGAAGTTTTATGTGCAGGGATAGATTCTGTATCCCTAAGAGAGAACACATTCAGACAAAATAGGTTTCTTTCTTAAAAAATTCATGAGTTGAATATGATTGTCGAAATTAATGTGTACGAAAGATACAATATGTATGCCATATAAAAATCTTAAGATATTTATGCTCTCGAATTTGAATGGGCTACGGCAGATGGATTTTCACAGAAAGGCGATTTTGTGGTGTAATTTATGTTAATTTGATGTTCATCAATACGATCAAGTCTGTTGTGTATAAAAATAGATTTATAAGTATTTAATGTTTGGTAGATCAAGTCTATTGATTTTCTAGTCAAGATTATTTTCTAATCGTAACTTTGGCATTATAACGTTTTGTAATTTATTTCAAAAAAAATGAATAAAATAAAAGTGTAAACTGATACGTATCTCATCATTTTAATGCCAGGTTTTCCAGTATGTTTCGAAATACACAGATTCACATAGACCAATGTGTATTTCACATCTACGCAGATATTGAAGAGTAGTCCAAAGTGGACAAAGTATATTGGTATGTTTTTATAGTCGACATGATTTAGGAAGTGAGCCAAAAAAACACTATGGCTGTTAGTGAGCTGAAATGGATCAGTAGAGTAGTGATTGTTGTTGATGAAAATTTGAAATGGATTCTTGCTCATGATTAGTCACAAATGTATTTTATTTTTAAGGTTGAGTATAATAAATTACTTCGGATCAATTATTGGCCTATTGTTGATGCCGGAGGTTGTTTTTTTGGCTGACTCTAGTGAACATTCTACCTAGATGCAACAAGAGACATTATTTGATCTGGTTCCAAGTTACCTTTGTAATCTTAATTTTTTTATCTTCACAATTTAATAACCAAAATGGATAGTTGAATAGAATGACAGCTCCGGACAGTTATATAAGCATTATGATATCGAACCTCAGACTTTGGATGAGGCGTGCTAAGAACAATTAAGAACAAAGAAACTTTGAGTTTAAACTATTGAAAAGTTGAATGTACGTATTTGAAACATAAGTGAAATAGAATATAGGACCAAAATATTTGCTTCAGTTAACCAATAATTCAATTTCAAAATAGCTTTACAGGTTCATTATTGTTCATTTCAATTTATAAAAGATGTGATCGAACAACAAATATGTATGAAACTTGAATGACAATGCGAGCAATAAATTAATTTTCAAAAAAATATATCAATTATCATGTACTTTGTTGGTACCCACAGTATATGGGGAATAACAACAAAATCTGGAATATTTTATTTTTCCAGCACATTTCTAATTCTTATTTATTTTTCCTAGTTATTTTGGACAGGTTTTCACTTACAGCCTATACATCTGTTATGGATATAGTGATCTTCACGCTCTTTTGAACTTGGATATTAGAGTTGGGTGGAATTTTCAAAAATGATACTAGTACTACTTTTGAAGTAACATCAATGAAAGTTTTCGTAGGTGATGGACTAAGAAACTGAAAATAAATTCCAGTAGATAGTACTTGTTGTGATTTTCATTATTGAAGTGGTCAAAAAATAGTAAAAATGGTACCATTTTACCTAAATTTTATCCACGTATATAATTTAGCTCCTTCAAAAATTGGCGGGAGATGAACTCAATAATATATAACTGATTTTTCTGGGTTTTTCTACAACTATCCATAACTGGTAGATCAGCAAAGCTTTCAATCACTCATTATGAAATAATTTTACAGGTTAATTATTGTTTATTTTAATCTCAAATAGTTTTCCACTTGCAAGACATTGACTAATTGTCCAAAGACATGATTCCGGATGAATTTTAAGGAAGTCTACATTATCAGGTATAATATGAAATTGCCGGGATATGTTTTGAAATAATAGTGACAGATATTTCATGTGTTTTGGCATTTTTGGTTGGACATATCATTAATCAATATCATCGATATTTCCAATTATGATTCGTTGCAAGTGCTGTTATAACATTTGAGATACCACTAATGATCTTCAATTTTCTACTGGTCTGTAGAGCTTTCCTACTGTAGAAGTGAATGAACACTGGTGTTGAATATATTTCCCAAATAGTTACACACGTTTCATCTAGCTGTTTTGTTCAATGTTACGAGTTGAATAAATATTCAAAAAGTAATCTTGATTTGAATATTTGTGAATTTCATCTGAATGTGCCTGGTTCTGAAAAAAGTCTTAATGGGTGTCAGCTCATCTCAACCTCAATAGTGATTACAAAAAATTACAGATGGTTTGTGCTCGAAATGTTTCTTTCGAAATTAAATATGATACGCACTAGCTTGAAACGTTAATGGAGCCAAGTACTTTCTTGAAAAATTTTACATGTATTTTTCAACACAGCGCCAAGCCAAAATCTCAAAATATGTTGACTTTTTGTCTGTAGATTTCGTCTAAGAAATTGTTTTTAATACTTGCAATATAATCTTTTGGATTCCATCAGTCGTCTTATCCACCCATGTCCGGATTCAGTGACATTTAATTGATAGGAGAAAATGCGTTTCAAGTTTAATGGTCAAATCGTTCGACAATGCAATGATGTCACTGCAAAATAATGATCATTTTCAAAACTGTCAATTGAAAATCAAAATCTGAAATTTTGGCTCAAATGTCATTTTCTACAAATTGTTGATTGAAAAATTTTCATTTTATTTTCTTACTGTCACTATTACGGAGTCTTAAAATTACTTTGTCGTCTTTCAGCCATATTACATTTATTTTGTCATGTTGATGATGATATATTGTAGGGTTGAGATGCTGACAATTCCATCTAAATTTCTTTTTTCAACTGATTAAGACAGATGCAACTACTAATAAAGCTCATCATTATTTATTTAAAGTAAATGTAAAAAATGTACACTTTCTTACAATTCATCCTAACTATATATATGCACAAACAAATATTGACTTGATTTGTTATAAGTATAAGATGATATAAGAAATACCGAACTAGATACACTGAATGGTGTACATGTTTTCCAAATATCAGTAAATGTAACAATTCAAAACAGAGTTTATTGTTACCCTCATTGTATGTTTGTTTCTCTGTGATGTGAATACGATAAATAAATTTTACCCATTTCGAAAAAAAAGTGTTTTTTATGAAATGTCTGATTGATATCAAATTCCTATATTTTTGGTTATTGTTATCCACTTGTTCTTGAATCATATTATCTCGAATAAGAAAAGTGGTTTGTTTTTCAGATATGGATTTATGAAGAGAAAAGAGAAATATTGAAATTTATGTAGAAAAAACTCAAAAATGTTTTTAACCAATACAAATCTTATTTGATTTTTTCATTATGATATAAATCATAATCCACAATAAAGAACGAGTTGGAATATACCAATTTTCAACAATGGATTGTACTTTCTATCTGAAATACGCAGAACTGAGTTCTGCGTAACCATAACTCGTAGAGTCATTGTTCATCAACAATTATGATTGACGATATCTTTGTCAAATCGTATTTTTTAATGTACTGTTGAATTACATTAAGGCAAGTAGGCACAACTCATTTTGCGAATGTTTGTGGTTTCGAATTTGAAATAAGTACAGTACACAGAACGAAACATGGCGAAATATGACGCCCAATTTTGCATGAAATTGCTGTATTTTTGACATGTATTAATCAAAATAATGAGAGATTGAATAGCTCTGGAGTACTTCAAAAATTCACAAGTCTATAGAAAAAGGTAAGTAGTAATATTAAATGTCACAAAAAGGATTTGAAGCTTTATATCTTCTATTAATTATCTGCGAGCGCTTTCGACAGCTGGTCGTACTGAATGTCGTGCTGTCATGTCGAAAGCGCTCGCAGACAATTAATAGAAGACACAAAGCCTCAAATCCCCCTTGAGAAACTTAATATTAATATATATTTTTTTTGAATGATGCAACTAATTTTCCTTCATTTTCAGTATTTCATTATTAAATTTTACAAAAAGGATTTGAAGCCCTACATCTTCCATCAATTACCCGCGAGCGCCCCCGACAACTGGTAGTACTATCATCTTCTAGGCACTCCTCAAACTGAACTTGTCGGAGGCGTTCGCGGGTAATTGATGGAAGATGTAGGGCTTCAAATCTATTTTGTAAAATTTATTATTGAAATACTGAAAATAAAGTTGCATCATTCCAAAAAAAAATATATATTAATATTAAGTTTCACAAGGGGGACTTGAGCCTATGTATCTTCTATTAATTGTCTGCGAGCGCTTTCGACTTCTGGTGGTGCTGTCATCTTCTAGGCACTCCTAGTGCCTAGAAGATGACAGCACGGCGTTCATCTTCTAGGCACTCCTAGTGCCTAGAAGATGACAGTACGACCAGCTGTCGAAAGCTCTCGCAGATAATTAATAGAAGATGTAAAGCTTCAAATCCTTTTTGTAAAATTTAATATTGAAATACTGAAAATAAAGGAAAATTAGTTGTATCATTCAACAATTCATTTCGACTTATGAGGGTTGTCGTTCGTAGGGGTGCGACAGCTGGTTAACGGAAAAACAGATTTTTTTTTAAACAGATATATATCGGGGAAAACTTTGTTTTTGTCATGAAATATCGATTTTTTTACATAGAAATTATAAAGGTCTATTCAAATTCGAGTCTATGCATGGAGATCTCGTAAACAGTAAGAGATAAGAATAGGTTAAATTGTGGCAAAGTTGCCTATTTTTGGATACCAAAAAATCGACTCTGGTTTTTTGGTTATGGAATTTTCTTTATTTGCAAATATATTGTAAATCTATTTACACTTGCCATTGGAACTTTCTTCATCATATCAGAATATGAATATATAATTATACAGAGTGTCATCTTCAACTTTGAATCAACCTTCAACTTTGAAATTTTAAATGCGGACTTGTATTTTTTGTTCCAAATTTTTATTGGAAATGTTCATATAATATCGTGAAATTGAAGTTTTTCTACATTTCTTATAAAATAAGTTACTGATTTTTTATTATGGCCTTGATAATATGTGGAATTAAAGCAATTGTTTTTGAAGATCTTCACAAAGTACCTACATGATATGTAGGTACTTTGTGAAAAAAAAACTTCTCTCAGGGATCAATCAGTAATAAAAAAATTGTTTAGATGTTCTTCATAAACATGTGCGGATATTTATCTCAAAAAAACTATTGTGAAGTTTTTAAAAGAAGTGACATTCCAGAAACTAATAATAAAAGTTACAACATGTTCCTAGTTATGAAGACACGAAATAAATAAAATTCAAAATCCAAAATGGGTGGCATTTTTTATTTTGGTGAATTTTCTGAATAAATTTCATAATTTCTCAGGAATTTCTTGTACTTATATTCATTTACAGGACCCAATTAATACCAACTCATTTTATTAAAACACTGAATCATATTTTTTTCTGTTTTTCAATAATTGAAACCACAGCCCAAAAACAAAACATTTGTGATCCAACACCACCCACACAGCGACCGTTTCAACCATAGGTCTCACTACTGACTACAGCAAACTTGTCTCTTCATTCCATTTAGATTCCAGGACATCGGATACGGAGGCACATCTTCACCGGCAGCAGGAGTTTGCATATCTTGATAATGATCTAGAAGTGATTTTGAATTGGGGTGAAAGTAACTAGGTTTAATTCAATGCCACAAAAACCCAGGCATCGATAAATGTCTCCGAACCGGATATAATAATGTCAGGTCAGATAATTCCGCTTTCTGCTTCGATAAGTTTGTTGGGGGTTGAAATGGACATCAATATGTCTTGGCACAATTATGTCACTGGAATTGCAAAGGATGCTTCTCAATAGCTCGGAACACTGTTTAGAACCAGAAAACTATACATAC
>WOGO01003381.1:0-14432 GCA_015342085.1 Leptinotarsa defecta | reverse complement strand
GGAATATCATTGACTTTAGGTCGATGATAGCCACTATCTTGCACTGATGATTGGCTAATGAGCCCGAAACCGGTCTGCAAGAGTGCCCGCTCCAAAATTGAAGGTTGACTCTTTCATTTGTATTGCCAATTGCATATGCAGGAAATTTTCTGTGAAGATTCCTGTACTGACGCCTGTCGGATATAATCCAACGTCGTGGATTATATCCGTGCGTGGTATTAGCCAGTGGAGTATTTGTTTTCTGATAGCTGTCAGTCCATTCAACTTACTGTGTAGGTATATTCGACACTGGCTTGAACGTTTAAAGTTCATTTCTCCAGATTAGAAATGACTATATCGAAAGAAACCAGATACAAGATTCTAAAATCAACTAGTGACAACGCAATGAAATGGAGTGGAACAAGAACTATCACCAAGAAACCTCACACAAATATTATTTCAGCAGGTAACGAATGCATTCCAAGTAGTTCTATGAAAATGGGTCCTACCTGGTTGCCTTTGCTGAGGCGATAAGTCAAAAATGAAGATATGAGCTTGAACTGGAACTTCAGGAAACATCCTGTATGTGTACTCAGATAGACTATCGAACATGAAAACTGGACATTATATTCTTTCGACTCGTATCAAAGAAAATATAGCTGTTTACAATGGCGTTATTTACAAGTGAATTTTCTTGAGTTTTAAAAACGAAAAAGGAAAATTTTTCGAAAAGTCAACCATCTAAGTATAGTTGAGTATGAACATTTCATTTTCTCTATTGATTATTGAATTTGTAGGCAAAATTTATGAATAACACAACTACTGACAACTTCAGAGGTTAATATTAGGCAATAACTTTTCGCGGTGCCCTTTATTACACTACAGCAGATTTTTATTAGTTCAGATTTGTTTGATTTTCAGATTGTGAAAAATTACACCCCCAAAAAAAGTGAGAAGAAAGTCCAATGATAATTGAATTGATGAAAAACTAATCTAATCATCGAAATTTTTCAAAGATTGAATCATAATCTTTTTCAGTATCATAATATTTTTCATTTGTTTAAAGCTTTCTTCTGTTGGATTCCTTTTTTGTTGAAGGTTTTCTGAACTTTTTTCAGACATTTCCACAGTTTTCACAAACTTTTCTCTTTTAAATTTTCTAATTTGATATTTTTTCTACCAGCTTGTTCCGATGACTTTATAGAAGAGAGAAAATTCTTCACTCTAATAGTAATACCACACTGTATTGATGAAGTTAAATAAATTTTCAACGAGTACTTCAGACAGGGTATTTTTCCAGATTTTTGCAAGGTTGCTAATACAATTAATTCCATTTCACAAAAATGAATGTACCTACCACGTTCAGTGACCTACACCAAATCCGCATTCTGCCCTCATTCTCTAAAATATTCGAGAGAAAAATGTTTTCCGTCAAGTAAGAGCTTTTCTTGAAGAAAAGCGAATACTCCCGTACGAGCAGTCTGGGTTCCGCAAAAAACACGGAACACAGACTGCCCTCTTGAAAGAAATCGACGATCTTGCGAGATTCAGAGACCAATCAAAAGTCACCATTATAGTACTTACTGCTTGATCAAAGTGAAGCTTTCGATTTAGTTAATTTCGATTTACTCATCAGCAAGCTCAAGTTCATAGGATTCGATGAAATTTCTTTCAAATGGATGACCAGCTATCTCACAGGACGATCACAGAGGGTCAAACTGGATGATTACTCACGATCATCCCTAAAAGAGACAATCTCAGGTGTATTGCAGGAACCCTTGATGTTTTCAGTGTTTATTTTTGATTACCCCACTTTTTTATCACATTATCAAGTACATCTATACGCAGATGATATACAGTTATATTTGTCTTCTCTTAACACCGATATATACAGAAAGTTGCGTGGCCAATATAAACACATATTTGCACAAAATATTCCTATACTCGGAGAATCATGGACTGGAAATCAATCCAAATAAAATTTTAGCTTTATGCATAACGTCTCAAAAACAAATAGTAGAAACTGAGTGTAACTTTAGGCTCCCTCTCGATAACGCAGACATTGAGACTGGGTAGACAGTGCTAAAAATCTTGGCGTAACCATAGATAGTTCTTTGTCTTTTCATGAACATGTGGCAAACATTTTCAAAGTTTCATTGATTCAAACTCAAATCAGTTATCAGAAGAAATGAAACTCAGGTTAGTTAAAACTCTTATTTATCCCCATTTCGAGTATTGTTGTTCGATGTATTGCAATTTGTATGCGATTTGTATGCTGTATATCATATGGTGAACCTGTCACACCATTTTTGTTATAAATGAAATATTTATCAATTTAAGAAAGGAATAAAATCACAGATGCTTACTACTCAGTGCTAATTTAAAAAAAAATATTTCAATGTATGGTAGTGCAATGAAATTGTTAAATTGACCAAAATAATGTTAAGAATATCAAGTATTATACTAGCAACTATATGATCTATTATTTTTTTTCTCTTCTCTATCATTTTTATGATAGAAAATAAGTATTTTTTATAATTATTTTCTTACACTCACTGTATAATTTTTGGGAGGGGTGAAAGATAGCCTTTGGCTAACTCTTTTCCTTTTATATATAAATGTAGGTATGTTTTATGCATAATAAACCATATTATTATTATTTTGAAAATAATACGAGTACAACTCAGAGAAAAGTGTGGAATTAAGAAAATAAAAAGGAAATGGAACAAAACATTAATGCCTAAATATGTTTTCCAATAAACTAAAAAAATAATTTTCGATTTTTTTCAAATGAATACAAAGAATCCTCGCGGATATTGCTTCAAGTAATAATATAACATAACAAATAATATTTTGATAGTTCATGCCATTTTCATATCAGAAACGGTTTGTTAAATTTATAAAAAAACCAATCAGAGTTTTACATTTTGATAGAACCTATTGTAGTTTGGACGAATTTTATGATGATAACTTCTACTAACACTTACTCTGAAATGAATCGTACCCTTACTTTCTTCAAAAACTACAACTCACAATTTGATCTTTATAAACTTCATTTTGAAAAATATATCACAACATGTTTCGCTAGCACAGTAGCTTTTTCAAGTGATTTATACTTCAAGTTGTTCTTACATTAAGATTTATATACTACAGGTAACCATAATTGAAACTCCTTCAAGAAATTACCTAAACCCTTACCTAAGGTACCTGTTCAATCATGATTACCTGAAGCATATTACCTCACATCTACATCAATAATAATTCTTTGCTCATTCATTAGAATTTTGAATTTTTGAGCTTATTAATTTGCATTTCTTCCAAATGATTCAGTTTCAATCCTTCATTTTCTATGTGCAAAATTTCGAACTCTTCGTAAAAGATATGATTTTCTTCTGGATAATTTGAATATGTCGAATTTGTTTCCTTATTTACATAGCTCGTATGATGTTCCTGGATTCGATTCCTGAATGTCCTGCCCGTTTGACCAATGTATATACCTTAAGGCACGTTCCACACTTGAATTTATATACTCCTGATTTCTCAAATTTGGATGTTTTGTCTTTATTATTTGTAACTAACTTTCCCAACGTATTACTTGTTCTATATGCAATTTTGATATCTCGTTTCCTCAAAAATGAAACCACTTTTTCCGTTGGTTGTACAAAATACGTTAAAGCTCTATACTTTTGATTATCTACCTTATTAATAAGAAAGACGTCTCGAATCGCTTTTGCCTAGACTTTCTTGGCAAGTATATTGTTTATTAATTCGGCTTTAAACCCATTTTTACGTTTTGTGTAATGTTCCTCTTAATTTTTGTATTTCTATTTCTTATTACCACAGTTTACATATGTGGAATTCTTCTTCATTGTGGTAAAGATCTGTTTTCAGCATATTTTCGTATGTATATGTGTGTGTATATGTACATATTAATATTTGTATAGGTTTTAAATTATATATACTTAGTATATGCTTTCATATATTTTTATCTCATTCACACAAACTTTGTCAGGTCTTCACGAGGCGAAGTATGCTGAAAGAAGACAATGCAGTTTCAATTTTTTCATACGATCTTTATTTACCAAAGCATTGTCCCCTAATCTAGTCCCTGCTTCCAAAAATTTAACTCGGAATCATAACGTGTTATTAACAATACAATTTACTCATTCATCAAAAACCAAGAAAATATAAGAATATACAATAAGACAAAACATATGAAAGAATTTTTTTAAAATTAGAGACATCAAAAAGACAGATTGAATGAAACATAAATTGAAAACTTAAAACTGTTTGTTAACTTTTTGGGGCAACTCAGAAGACAAGAAATACAAAGACTTTAAAGTTGGCTTTCGATGAAATACTGATGACTGATTGCACCTATCTGATTGCACCTATGTTGGAAAGACTAGACGATGTATAAACCTCGTTTCAAAGAACACGTATCGCAAATCCTATTTCGTAAACCAGAAATGTCGCTCAACATATTTTGGAAAGCAACCATGAAATGAAATACTATTAAATGAAATTGTTCACTAATACGAGTTACTATATTTTTGGATGCTTTCAAAGCCCATTGTTTCCTCTTTCATGAACCACTCTGTTAAAATTAGTGTGAACTCTTCAGGATAACTGAAATTAATTCCAACCAGCAATAAGCTCCATCTGCAATTGATGCCCTAGGATGTCCGCTGCGCCACTTGAACACAAGTCCGGAAACAACTCCACAAACACATATTCCTAGGCTGAATTGACCTATCCGGTACTGAAGAGGAGCAAGTACTCACAAACCGGTCTGTCGGTGGTCACCCCGATCAATGAAATTCATTTCTACTTTTCATATACAGGAAATTACTTGCGAAGGATCTTTCAAACGGAATATGTCAGGTGCCTGATGGTTTTACTTCAGCTTTCTGTGTGGCATTAGCTGGGTTTACTGTTGTTTTTTTCCGTCGGATTTCTGCCATACACACCTAAAATGTCGTAGGTTCAGATGGGACGTAAGGGGTGAGGTATTTTTCAACTGGACTTCGGTATGCCATATGCACCTCTCCGGTGCATTACACTTATCGAGTACCGTCGTTTTTTATTTCCATAAATGTAATAGTTTTTGTATCTTATGGTATCTGATAATTGGAAACGATATGTTTGCAAACGCTATGTATAATGAAACAAGAAGCTTAATCAAATTTGAGAAAGAACAATCCAAATATCAAATTAAATTGTCATCAAAACCAGTATCACTTATCACGCCAAATGAAGAAGAAAATTTAATCCATATCAAGCACTTGAGAGTGAACAAGTTGCACCAAAGTGAAAGGTGGAACACTTCATATGCAAAACTATACCCAGCCATTCAATTTTAAATGAAAAAATTAGGAAACCTGTTATAATGAACGCTCAAAAGGGGAGTAGCCGCACAAGAAAGTATTTCCGATTCTATCAGAACCAGGACAAGTAACGACTAGTTTCGAAGCTGGGAGGCTTATATTTCTGTAGTGTTTTATATTATCCTAGAAATGACAGTATTCTTCAAATTCAAGTGAATTAAACAATTAAATGAATGATTAATAGGTGTAACTAGAACTTCTCGCTTAAAAAAATCTACGAACATTTCTTCTCTCACATCTTTAAACATTCCTGGAAGCTCGTTTACAAACCACGTTTTCATCCTAAGTAGATGAATGCCACCTTTTAAAACAAATTCGTTCGCTTTCTTATTTAATGGACTTTGTTTCCCACTCGGACGCCATTTGTCCAGGCTCCTCTTGTCAATAATTCACAGGAGCTTCGTCGGTGGGCGACGCGGTCTCGTTCGAAGCACTGCTGCAACTTTCTTGATTTAAAAAATAATACATTTCCTATAGCGTCGCATCCTCTTCAGGAGACTTTTGGGTTTTCAATTTTACGTACATGACCCTCTTTCGGAAGTTATCCCAACCACCCGGCCTGGATACCGACTCGAATGAGGAGAGTCCCTTACTCCTCTTATTTAATGATACATATTCAAACATTCAGGCGAAAGGAATTCTATCACATGTTAATAACATATTTTTTCTGCTCGAATATTACCGGAGAGCTTTATCTAACCCCTTGACAGTGATAGTCTGGCCAAAGTCGTTCTCAAAGAAATATAGACCAACGACGCCGCCAGCTCAAAATCCCCACCAAACAGTGACTTTTTCGGAATGCATTGGACGTTCTTGGATCTCATATGGATTGGTATCGTTTGTTCACGTACTCATTCTTCCGGAAATGGGCTTCATCGCTGAAGATGAATTTTTTATGAAAATTCGGGTCAGTTGCCAACTGCTCCAGAGACCATTCAGCGAATACACAGTGTCTATGGTCGTTTACCTTCAGTTCCTGGGTCAGTCGAATTTTCTACGGTTGCATACCCAAGTCACGACGAAACATTCGCCAAGTTGTGGTCTGCGAAAGGCTTAGTTCTTGTGAGCGACACGTAATCAACTGCATCGTATTCTCCTGCACACCCTCACAGACAGAGTGTGCGTTTCGTTTTCTTACGGTTGTTGGTCTATCGTTAACTGAACCAGTGAACGCAAATTCATCCACCACATCGTGAATAGTCCTCTCGGTAGGACGATTACGGCGACCATAAAGTGGGCAAAGCGCGCGGTACGTTGTCCGAACAAAATACACATTTCGATATAACAATTTTATTATTTGCAGGTATTGTATATCCATCCACGATGATTTGGCAAACAGACCGAATGAATGACAATTATTTTGGCAGATGTAGCTTCAACAAGATGGCCGTTATCAATTGTCAAAGTTCGGAAGTCCCTATCGGAAGACTTTATAATAATCATACAAGCGCATCTTCGTAATAGTATCAAACGTCATTTCAATTCACCAACATGGTTTTATGAACTCCAGATCTAATATCATTAATTTATCGTTATTCTGTCAATTCATGTGTATTAAACTTAATAACAGGGAACAGGTGGATGCGGTGTATACAGATTTCTCGAAGGCATTTGACAAGATTAACCATAATCTCCTTCGTAAAGTAATGAGCTTAGGTCTTGATTCAAAATACGTAAATGTCTTAAAATCCCATCAGAATCAACGCAAACAGTTCATGCACTATAACTCTGATATGTATGTAGCTACTAATGGAGTACCACCAGGTTCAAATTTGGGACCATTAATTTTTTTTTGAAGACAGAATAAAAACACTACATGAAAATCCTTAAGGCACCTTAAGAGCGATGACTGTGCGAAAGTAGCGATTCATGTTGGATTTGAATCGCTGAAGATTAAATTCATTCTTAAGCAGTGAAGTTCGAGGTGTACTGAGTTGAACCTCAAAACGATGAGCAGCCACAGTCCGTCGCGTGTTTCTGATATGTACCGCTCTTGGTGGAATCAAATGTGCCAAGTCACTTGAACACCTCCCGTGAAAGTTCTTATAAAAGAGAGACAAATCTCTAACCTTTCTTCAATATTCCAGACTATCTAGTCTCTAATCAGGCAGGTGGCTCTTTTCTAGATGGAATCCAGCAGATTCAGGGTATGCTTGATTTTCATCAATGGTCTTGGTGAATCATTAAATTGCAGTAGGTTAATGTTTGCAGATGATTTGAAGCTTTATACAATTGATGAATATGTAATCGATTGAATTGAATTACAATATATGTTAGACAATTGCTCTGATTGAAATTACTTGTCACTTAATGCCAAAGAATTTAAGGTTATCACTTTCAGTAGAAAAAAATGCAACAATAAACTACCAATATTGCAATAATAATGATAATTTAGAACGAAATGATATCGTGCGCAATTTTGGGGATTAGTTTGATTCTGAGTTAATTTTTATTCAACATATCAACAATAAAATTTCCAGGACATTCCGCGCATATGGCTTCATTGTTAGGATTTGCAGGACTTTTGATAACACTTTTGCACTCACTTCTATGTATAATTACTTTGTTTGGCTATTGTTTTCTGCATGTCAACCAAAAAATGCCTGAACAGGGATTTGCATCACCTCAAGAAGTTTTTGTAGGCTTCCGAAATCATGTATTTGATATATAAAGTTCAGTAACTTTTTCAAAAATTGGTTTAAACACATACAAAATTTATCTTGGATGGAGTTATTCTAAAAACAATGAAAGAGTTCATTACAAACAATAGTTTCCCCATCATTGAAATAATTTAATCGAAAAACACGAATAGTACTCTTAATTTTGCTTTCAACCCTATTTGATATGAGGAATCATTAACACCACTGATTACTTTGAAGTTCAACGCGATACACCTCGAAGCACAGAGAACGACACATTGTACGCTTTTCCAAAATGATGTGCAGCGAATTAGAATCACAACTTTTATACAGAAAATACTGTTAAAGCGTATTGAGAATAATTCTATAGTTGTTTTGACCCACGATTATTTTATCGCGAGTATAAATGCTCAATGCACAGAAGAATTACAATAACTCTTGTGAAAAGATAGGATGGGAAAAATACCTGGCTAGATGTACTGTAGACAAGACAAGATTTATTCAAACTTTACTCTTACAAGGTTTGAAACGCAATGATTGAATTTTATAAAATGCAATGTTTCACATCGATAGTTAGAGGGGATAGTTGTAGGGATAGAGAGAGGTTTAGATTAACATAGGTAGGAAAGGTCATAATTCCCAAGATAAGGGATACAAGGAACAATTAAGGAATTAAAGAATCTAGCAATTCGTAGCTTACAATATTTACGTGAAATAGACTCAAATATACGAGTTGCTTGAAAAAAGATATTCGAGAATATTGAATTTTATGAGGATAGGTGGATTAGAAAAGACCCGTACATTAGCGGACCAATTGGAAAACCCGATTGGGAAACCCTTGGGAATAATGAAAAATTGAATAACTTAAACAAGATTAGTTAACAATTCATAAAATAAAAATAATGCCAGAAAACAATATGTTTTGTTGTATAAATTTTAGAGCTGACAACTCTAGGCTAAATACTAAAAATTTAAGATTCACTTAAAAAACATAATAATTTTGATAGCAAGATTTTTAGACCGAACAATAGTGCTTGTATATCTCCAGAAAACCACATTACAAAAAACCTCTCATCTTCCCAGACATCGAACAGTATAATATAAAACTTTAACCAAAATATATTCTTATTGATATCCTTGTACTTTTCTTTGAGGAAGAAACTTCAATTCCAACATTAAGTATTTTTCACACAAAAAGTTGATTCAGATAATAAATCCCAGTGTACCGGACCTGAACTATGAAAATAATCATTTCAAAAATTTGTCTAGAAAGTATATTTCAATCGCAGGTACACGTATTCCGTCTGCCGCTTGTGAAAAGTAATTTTGAGAGAAAAAAATACTGAAAGCTGTTAACTGATCGCAGTCGAAAGTAGAAATATTCGAAAATTAGAAAACCAACCGTCAGATATTTCAAATTGTTAATAATAGTCGACCTTCGATTTCTATCAATGTGATACACGCAGTGAAGTAGAAGTGAACATGTGGTTAACGACATGCATGCAACACTTGACATACAAGAATATTTGTTTTTTTCAGTTGCACATGAAGCGATAACGAAATTATTAATTCTTCAGCGGCGCCTCATATAATATTTCCGTTGATAGTATGAGTTATAGTAGAAAGTTAAAGTAGAAGTTTCAAATCGATGACTTACATAAGTACTAAACTGATGATAAAATAGTCATTGACTGAGGACCAATATTTCTCATAACACACTATACAAAAATATTATCTTTCTACGTTTACCAAGTATGACATATCACTGTCTATCTAGAAATGAGAGAAACTAGAGCAGTATACCTATATTTTAGTGTCATAGGCGTACTGTATTCAAATCAACGAATTGAATTAATGAATATACAAAATTTATTCTTGAAAAATTTCATTCATAACAAACAGAACAACAAATTATCTACGACAAATGTGAAAATACCTCCAGTAGTAACCAAGACATTCTCCAATAAATAAGTATTCAGTTGAAGAGGATTAAAAAAAACACTGTTTATTCTGAAGGCGGTATAAATAGATATTCCTTTGAATTATACCATCAACAGACATACTGCAACCATCAATAGGACCGACTTGGCTTTTTCCATAGGAAGAAATCATTACATTATTTTCCGGGGGGAGTTTAAAGGCCATGGTAGAGGGGTAAGTCGTGATATTCTTTAGTTTACTTCAAGAGCGCGTTGAATAAAAAGTAATACAACATGGAAGCTGATTGTTCGGGAATTGTGAAGCGTCCAAAACTGTCAACTTTGAAGGTAAATGAAAAATAATTGTTATGAATGTTTATAATTCTTTAAGAATATATACCCGGCCGAAATAAAAAGGAGGCGGGTTGGCTGTCCTTTTTCATCTATCACTGCCTGAACCACTGTGCATGCTGTTTTTGGCAAGTGCATTGGTTTGGGATGTGGGGGTTGAGCAAACCGGCCATCGGATGCCTGCTTCTACGTAGCCCCGATGGATACGTTGACAGAATCACTTGTGGTTGTGTTATTCCCTAACTGAATGGCATCCCAACGATGGCTTAATTCTAAGGTGTGTGTATCCTTGCCGAGAGAGTGAATGGCACTGAGCCTATCAGCGGTCTTTACGGAACCTTCGGGATTCCAGGCGCCCTTTCGTCGTAGCATCACCTTGTCACGGTAATACGGGCCTCTGTCGCGACTGACCTTCTTTCCCTAGCTACTCGTGGGCTTTTATGGACAGAGTAAACTTAAAAATTCTCTCTGATGCTGAGTCTATAGAGAAGATGTCGAGCTTACAACTCCAACTGACCTGTATATTTAATTCAGGAGCGGGAGTTTCTCAACTCTCCAACTCCTGATCCAATAACTGAACCTAAAAAAAAAGGTTTGGTGGTGCAGCGAAAGAACAACTGATTCAGCTCCTCAAGAGCGGGGTACCTCATAAAACCGCCTTGCACCAAATTCTCGAGCGGCGTACGCAGAATCTATCTCAGGTGGAGGAACAAACCCCCCATGAGCAGGTAAGCAAACGTTCGCGCTCATGTGATGATTCAGCAAAACTAGAGGCGAAGAAGTCCTGCACGGTTGAATCTGAGACATCTTCAGGTGTAGCTGCTGACGTGCAAAAACCCTCATATGGGAAGGTTGTCGTGGGTAACAAGGTAAGAATCTTGCACCTTGACTATCCGACTACCTCATTAACGATGAAACAGCAGAGCATATCTTTGTGCTTGCCCCGCTGGGGACCGAATAAGGTTTTTGGAGTTCGGCAGAGCCGTACTCTTACCATATTACCTGAAAGACCACTCACCATATAAAATAATCGGCTTCGTTCAGAGGATGGGGTTATTTGTTAGAATGTGAATTGGTGTGAGTCACAATAAACCCTTGCGTGTTATGGTGGAGGGTCGAATGGACCCACTCACATTGGACTTAACCTAATCTAACCTAACCCTAAGTAGACGCAATAAACGGTATGATCTTTCCACCAAGAACCATCCAAACAACCATCCCAACAGTGTGGTCTAGATGGAGTCTGCTGAGTTCCAGTAGAAAATCCCTATATCAAATCCGTTGCTCCTCCTCTGTTCATACGACATGCGTTCCACTTAAAGCTGAAAATTCCGCGTGAAATATCGTTCTACTCTGGAGATCGAAAGGGACTACATCAGGTTCATTCGCTTCTATCAGTCTGATGAACCCCTCAGTTTCCGACTTCAGCCCACTCGACCTGAGAAGAGAGCAGGTCAAGCACTTTGCACATTGATCTTCAATGTTGATGGAGAAGACCCCATGGAATGGCTCATCATTGTGTTGCAGCAGGAGTGAAGTGATATCTGCGGTTTTCATGTGGCCCAAGTTCATCAGCAACTCGGAGAGAAAAAAGGAGATCCGAACTGATTTCGTCTTGTTCTGATAGTCGAGAACTAAATCAAACTTATTAGCTTGTATGAGCCTGAAGGCTTGAAATGAGTAGTTCCAATAAATTCGGCACTCATTCTTCTGAACTGATTGATATCTCCTGAACCGCATGTCAATACCAGTGTCTCGTCAGTACCATAAAAGTGCCGTAGATGGTAATGAAGCACTCTTGGGGCCGCGTTATGTCGATTGGTATAGTCCAGGACAGCATATGTTGGGCACGATAACAGCAAATGCATAAGGGTTTTGTAACGTTTCTATGAATAATATCTGTGTTTGAAGTGGCATTCACTTGAAATTCTGTGCTGTTACAAATTTTCACGTGGTGTCCCACCTAGCGGCGAACCAATCAGAGTGTACCAAATTGTCACGTAGCGTCCTCAAACTGTCACGCATAGTCAGAGCGAACGCCTCTGCATCTCAGAACATTGTGGCGGGAGATTTAAATTTTCTCTGGACATGAATAATTCAAGTGGAGCGGCTCACCGTCACGACAGACTAGACATAGTAGGTAATACAAGAAAGTATTTTGGGGAGTTGAACACGAGACGTTTGGTATGGTTGCGCGTTCAACATGATTAGTTGGAAGAGTGTGATAACAACGCGGTTGAATTAGGCAAATAATGGCATAATAATGAATGAAAAATCGGATTGAAGAAAAAAAAACATGGCGTCCACCATTAAAGAAAAAAACATAGCTACCATCGTGATATACAGGGTGTGCAGCGTTTAAGGAAAAAAACACATATCTAAAAGAAATTTCTGGGCATGATCTACACATCCATTTTTGACAATTGATGAATCCTTTCTCTTGAACTAATCTCTCTGGAAGATATCTACTTTCCAACTTTCAAAACTGCCCTAGCCAGCCAAGCTCAATTGGTGGCAAACTACCGCACCAATTCGATCCCGATCGAGGTGCCGAACTCAATAAAGTCAGTCATTAATTCGGCGGAGCTCTCTTCAGGTTTGATCGAACATCAAGTAAAATTTTCCGGGGTTTGCACCTGCGGTCTCTGATACACTCTCGAAATTGCCGGGAGAAGGAACGAACGGCAAATAAGCTTTCTTCAAATTGGATGTGCACTCCGCGGAAGGAAATAGATAAATTATCCGAAAAATAGCAGGATCGCAACCCGTACCGAAGAAACACTATATGCGAATAAATCTTCCTGACAAATTGACAATGTGTTGTCGGTTGTAGACAATGACGGAATACTCCGAGGAACGATTTTTTTGTTTAATTTTTCAACGGGTCGCTCCGGTTACAGAGATGGGGTGGTTTTCTTGCGGTCGGGAAAGCACGTGTTGCTTTGACAGAGATTTTGTTCTAGTCTGGGGACTCACGGGGCAATTCATTAAATTCTCTATTATACTTATTCATCTGCGAATGTATTTCTCATTAGTTTTTGTAATAGCCACCCCGGTGACACTCACATAACAATTCATTAAATTTGATTTGACCTTTTTTTGTGTTATTTCATCCTCCGCAATTCCAACGTTCCATATACCAAATCTGTATTGGTCTTCAGAACTGGAAAAACGTCTAACAAATCTTGTATTTTTCTCTATGGTTCGATTTACTTTTAAAACGTTCTCGATAGATATCAAAGAACGATTTAGTTTCGGAACGGAATTGGACCAAAGGAAAACCTGCAAGATTCATGATGCGTAACGTCAGTCACTCGAAGGAATAGATTAGCAGGTAAAGAAGACCGCTTTCTATTCAGGTTTTCTAACTTTGCTTGGCCTAGATTATACATTATCTCTAAATGAACCAAATATTCTACTGATTAACTAATCATTTTCAAAAGTAATGGACAAACTTGAAAAATTCATAATCAATACCTATTGATGCCATTTTCTGTGAAATCTTAATCGTCCAAATGTCCACCATGATTTTTCATGATTCTGACGCATAAATCAGGCTGAATTTGACCAATATCATGGTTATGTTGACTTTGAGGACTGATGTAGTTTGTAGCTTATTCGCATACAGCTCTGACTCAAGAAAAACCCACAAGAATAAGTCAAACGTGAGATGACCTATAGTGCTCGCCGTTGACAGTGATGGTCTGGTCAACTTCGTTCACCCCACCAGCCGAAAGGCCACACCAAAGAATGTTTATATATATATATATATATATATATATATATATATATATATGAAATCGAGAAAGGTTAATGCAGTAGTCAAGCTGCTGGAAAATAATTCCATGAAAATCAAAAGATAAATAGATTAGTACTTTTTGATCACTCCCATATTGATTCCAATTTAAGAGCCACCGGTATACAGCTGTTTCAGCCTATTGGACATCGTCAGTACCGGGCGGGCGGTCTACGATTGAAGACAAAATGAGACGAGATCCATCTTGATTTTATTCAGGTTTGGAGACCAGCTCCCCTACCCTTTTGGCTGGTTGTTGGTCTTGAGAGGGACCAATGGGTTCATGACTGATTGATGACGGCATGAAGTCCTTAGACATCAGTGCCGCCCTTCACGGGATACCCCTACCTGGCTGGGGTGG
>WOGO01003380.1:0-14435 GCA_015342085.1 Leptinotarsa defecta | reverse complement strand
TTGCGACTATTCTAGTCTAGAAATATAGTTAAGGGCAGAAATTGGCCCTTGGAATAAACTGAAAAAATCATTATGGCCCAAAGGCTTCAAAGTTTGGAGACCCTTGAACTAGAATATGAACACTTACGAGTGTGAAATATAAAAAGAAACATCTTGTACTGATATCAATAAATAGCATCCACCATAAAATGGTATTTCGGTACAATTTTATCTGACTTCAATGAAAATTAAGAATTCAATAGCTAATTTTGTATTTTGTATGTTAATCATTTATGTATTTTCCAAATTACAGGGTTGCTATTTTGACGTATGACTATCATGACATGACTCGTGGCAGAGTGGAACCTACTGGTATCAACATTTTCGCCACAAACATTCTACGTAGCCAAGGATTCAGGATAGTGACTGTTCCCTATGTAGAATACAGGCCCAGTGATAAACTAGTGCAGAGAGTCCAGTATTTAGAATCGAAATTGAAAGAAATTGTGAAATAATGACTTGTTTGTTATTTGTAGGAATTCTGTTTATTATTATAATTTCGTTTGTGTTCTGCCTGTAATTATTTATGAGAAGTATTTCGTTGATTATATCGAATCTATCGTTTAACAGTTGTTTTGAACTGGTTGATGACTTGTAGCCAATTGAGTGATTTTTATTGGAACATAACTGTTTCCATGAACAAATGAAATTATTGCAAAATCCGTAAATAAATTGAAAAAAAAATGAAAATATTCCTAAGAGTATTTATCTCCCTGATAGCCAATACCTACATAGGTTTGGTCAGTTTTTATGATTCTACTTTAAACTGTGATCTCCCAGTGAACTAATTCAATGTAATCAAATTAAGTGCCATTGTAATCAATACACTTTTGCCAATGTAACACAACTCTAATAATTCAGTCAGCATCAGAAATGGGTACTAGGGATTCGATGAAGTCGACGAGGACCGTTTTTGTCTGGTCCTGATTGATGAAGGTTCTACTGGTGAGAAACACATGGAAGTGCTTGAAAAGACGCTAGTCGGTTGGCGAGAGGTCTGGGAAGTAAAGTGGGTGGGCTTTAAATAAAAAAAAGGGATAGAAAGAAAAAATTACATTGGACAATCGATGGATAACATAATTATTATAAGAGTAACAGAGACTACAGAAATAATCACAACTTATCTCCACGAGAAAACTCGCTTATTCTGAGAGTATCTGGCAGAGATGAAACACATTTCCAGTAACTATCCAGCGGCCTAAATACTATCCGGCCGAGTACCGAATAACTAGCGCCCATCCGGCTGAATACCGGATTCAAAATTTTTTTAGGAAGTTGATTGCTTTATTTAGTTAGTATTGCTCAAGAGATTCATTCAGTAATCACACAAATTGTTACTCATAATACACTAAGTGCAAATTATGAAACGGATATCCGGTAACTATCCAGTGGCCTAAATACTATCCGGCCGAGTACCGGATAATTAGCGCCCATCCGGCCGAATACCGGATTCAAAAATTGTTTAGGAAGTTGATTGCTTTCTTTAGTTAGTATTGCTTAAAAGAATCAATCAGTTAACACACAATAATTTTACAACTAAGAGAATTAATCACTACTCAGAGCAAATTATGCCCTGAATAGTGATTCATTTTCAAGAGGTAGCAAGCAGTTTGGCTTGTCTGTGTAAATGAGTCCAGCTTCAGAAAAAAGTATTCAGCTGTACACACTGCTGCAAGGTGCTGAAAGATAGATGCACTGCAAACAATACAATAAGTCAATGAATGAGACAGTTGTTAACTTTGTTTATCAACGAAAATATCCGAACTGGACCACCCTATCGTTCGCGCACTGCCTGCGCAAGCGATGCACCAAATGGCAACGTTTCGCCGGATATTCGGCAGGCGAAAATCCGGCTGCAATATTTGACGAATATCCGGCTGAACTGCTATCCGTTTAATTTTTAGCTCTCATGTTGTGGATAATCGGCTAACCGCTGATGCAGACTATAGACACGCTCATCCGAAGTTATGAGCTTTTTGTATACACCACAGTGATATCTAGCAACCTCAAATGACGTTCGAAGTATACTTGTGAGTTCTGAGAACTTCACTGCTTCTGGCGGAGATGAGCTGAACAGTTGTTGATGGAAAAACTACCAAGTACCCACGGCCATGTGATCCGAGTTATAAACAAATGCTATAAATGGAATAAATAATTGGGTAAGAGTTGAAGTTCTGGGCTAAATTTGTGCTTTAATTATTAGAGTATAAATAAGTTTTAGTTTTTTCATCGTATCTCAATTAGTTTATGAATTATATAAGATGGTAAGAATGATGGAGTAAAGGAGAACAGAATTTTTAAATTCGATATGAAATATAAATATGTTATTCCCGAGAAATAATACATTGTTGTCTTTATTACATTGTGTATAAAAATAAAAAAATATAGAAACAATTCAATCGTTTATTTGACAAATTGTTCATTAAATGAATAATGGAAATTTAAATAAAAACTTTTTTTTCATTTATCAAAGAGCAAAATAAATTATCGTTTGAAAAAAATGGTTCCTTAATATCATTTGCAGGTGATAGGAAAAATTGTTGATTAACAAATCCGGCTTTAAGCAATAAACAATTTTTTTAAGAACAATTTTTTTAAATCTCAATTTGATTTAAAAGCTATGTTGCAAAAATTGTTTTTAATTATCTGATAAAAAACGCGTTTGTTTATATCAATATTTTGAACAATAGCACATAAAAATTTAAAAAAAATCATTTTCGTGTAGCTTCTCATTATAAAAGCACGGATCGATAGTAATATTGAATAAAAAATTATTTTGAATGATTAATGAAGCTTTTTAATTTTTAACCAAAGTAATAAATTGTCTATAACAAATTGAAAGATAATATTTTTTTGAATATTTTTCCAACGGAAATCCATTCTGAGACCTTTCAAAAATAGCTCTAAAAAATTTCAGATTTCTTATTTAACAATCATAGCACTTGCGATGTTCCCGCTTGAGTAGACAAAAATTGTTAATCAAAAATGCATGACTGGAAAATCACGATAGGTGCCTGAATTTTATAAATTCTCAATTTTGGTATTTGATAAGTTGAAATAATATTTTTTCATTGAAAGTTTAAAGTCTTGCACGAGCCAGAGTACCCGTTTTATAGATGTTCAACCATATTTACTCAAGAGACTCTTGAGCAAAATATATATCCTCAAATGCGATAGTGTTAACACTAGAAGAGATGTCAACGGCCTTAATACTGCATATTTCAGTTTGAAAAGTAAAATACCTGAATAATTTACCTTTTTTTATTCTTTTTCTTTCTGCCCTTGATTAAAAAACAGACACCACCTTATCAGAATCACAGATAAAGCAATTCGTTTGTTTCATGTTGTTATTTTTTTAAATGTATCTAATATGTCTATGGTTTTTAAAATAGTAATATCAACACGAAGAAACTACTTTTTGGTAAGATAATTCAATTAAGAACTCATTATTTCTTGTGAAATTGAAACGATAATAATCGCATAAGTTTTGTGGGAGGTATGTTTATGAAAATTCATTGTTACAGAGCCCTGAAGAAGAATTTAATCATATTCGAAACGTTGGCAAGAAAACATTTTTTTTTAAGAAAAAATTGATCCCGTTTCCAACCAACTTTTTTTCAGATAAATTATTGGATCACTAAACTAGTTGACTGTTTATATTTAGTATCAGCCGGGGCGGCTAGCTAGTATAATATAAAAGAGTGACTGGTTTATCCACGTGTATTCCTGCAAGAAATTATCATTATTGAATGATTACCATTATTGAATATTTATCGGAAATTGTCAGTCACATCCTACTGTTTCAGAACGCTAGAAAAATAAAAGTTCCGCAAATGTATTTATTACTCCTAGATATATCAGTCCAGTCTGTTTAGATTTCTGAATGAATTAATTATCATTGATTAGAACACATTTTTCTATGAAACAGTTATTACAATTTTTATATATAAACACATGTTAATGATTTGTTAATGAGCTTGTTCGAAAAGAGATTGTATTATTTCCATCTCCACTGATCGACACCACTCGTTGTTTTCCACCGCAATGATTTTATTTTAAATACATTCGTCGTTTAAACGGTTGGATAATCTGATTTTGAATCGTTAATATTTATAATGTCACAATAACTCCAACTTTTTCAAGATGATGTGGTTTCGTTACCTACCAGTGATTTTTGTGCTAGTTGATTCTGGTTTCACGGAAAAGAAAAAGCCCCATATTATTGTCATCATTGCTGATGATATGGTAAGCCGATTTGAAATAGTGTTGAAGAATATTAACATTATAAAGAGTGTTTAATAAACCTTGCCCATTGGAAGCAGCAGAGAATATATTGTAGTGGGAGTTCAAATGAAAAATCAATTGCAAATTGTCCAAAGTTCTGCAAACGTACAAAAATAAACGTCATCGAAAATCTCCAATAGGAAATTTCCACGTTTTTTGTGTACTGTTTATACCTACTTAATGGTAATGGTTTGGTACTTTATAATTGTTTTCAGTTCTTTTTATAAAGAATAATGTAACATATGTTCGTAATTAATATAGTTCACAAAAGCCATTTTGAAAAATTTGAGTTCACTTTGACTGAAGATTATGATTGAAATATCCTTTAATTCGTAATTTTATCGAGAGTAATTCACGATCTGAGCAAAGAAACAATTTGAAAGTTATAATCAATTCAGGTAAACAAAAACAAGATTCTTTTTTGCGAATATATTAAAAACTATTGCTGATTATCCAGATAGATATTGTGAACAAGGACAGAAATAAAGTCAAAATTGTTAAGGCTTTTGCGGCCGAGGCTCTCAGTGTAACTATTTTTATTCAGGTTGAAGGCAGTCGATTTTTGGAAATTTTCCCTGACGTTTCGCTGACGCAACTGGCTAATCTTCAAAGATTCATACACACATAAATTTCAAAGCTGAAATGCCCGGTTAGGGTCAAATATAAAAAACGAATAGAAACTTAAAAATCAATTTAAACAGAACATAGTAATGGACAGTCATACCTTTTTAATTGCATGGACATATATACTGCAGCGTCCTTGATAATATCTCAACGAAAATTGAATTGAAAGGAGTGTACTTTCAATTTTCAGGAGAAAATAACTGTTGGGAAAGTAAGGTTTAGGTTTCGGCTTCTCCATCTGTATACAAAAAAATGTGTGAATCTATAACACAAGCTTATTTTGAATGATTTTAATTCATTTATTCTTACATGAAGGGAGTGATAAAATACTGATAAAAACAGTTTTAAAATTAAATTCAGAAAAAATAAAAATGAAAACTTATTTGTGTTGATTTGTTTCTCTATTTATAACTTGCACGCCACCGCAGTTGAAATCACGTTTTTCAATTAAATGATGTAATGCTGAAGCGGTTTCATTGGATTTGTTTTAATTTTTTTGTTTACAATTATTTTTATGTTGTTGATTGCGGTTTTTCAAGTATTATTGTGTAACTTTTCAACAGATCAAGTAATTCATTTTACAAACCGGTTTTTAACATTGAAGTCGAGTTACATCTTCAAGTGTTGTAAGGATACAAGTTTTCTCAACTTGTTTAATAGGATATAAGGTTAGTTTTGTATTTTGAATAAGTATTTTGAACAAAACTCAATTCTTCTGGACAAACCTTGGATGAGACATAACATGAAACCAGCCTGTCTTATTACTAATGTATCAACAAAAACTACACTTGCCTTATTTTCTAAAGTGATTTGTAAATTATATTATCAGTATGACATCAAACTGGGAGTTTGAAAACGAATTGGTATAAAAAACCGATCTACTCTGGCAAGTTTTAAATTACAACATAAAATATGCACCATAAACCTTCTACTATTTCACGTGATTCTTCAAATTCGCATAACTTCTTTATTTCTGAACCAGTTGAAATCAAACACTAAATGTTATAAGGGAGCTCGCCAAATAAATTAGTGAAAACTACACCCACACCAGTTGAGGCGTTTTTGATAATAAAGCCCGCAAACGCACAGGCAAGTAGACATACGATCAATTACATATTTATAGACTCAATAGGGTTCAGGCAATTATTGTTCCGGAATTGTCAAAAACCTGCGTTATTGAACTAATATCATTAGTTAACTAATATCATAAGTGTTTGGGTTTCTTCAGTTAGTACTATCCAAAAATTATTCTAGAACTATCGAATTCGTCAGTTCAACTATCCAACCGTTCGCAGGATTCTTGAATTAGTTTTGGCGCAAGTTAATTTGAGACTAATAGAAAGGCGACTAATTAGCAACCCACAAATGTACAAATAACGCCAATTTGTAAATTGATATGGTAGTTGGTGTCAATAAAAATATTCTCGGACAGTCAAGCGACGTTGAAAGCTCTTGGCTCCTACCGAGCAATGTCTAAATTGGTAGCAAATTGCCAAAAACAACTCGCCTCAATAGGAAGACTTAAAGATTGTCTCTGAATTCCTTGCCATACTAGCCTGGAAGACAATGATGCTGCTGACTCCCTTGTAAAGGAGGGTATTGCAAGCAGCTTCATCGGACCAGAACCTGTCATTGGCATCGCTTTGGGCTTTGCCAAATAAACACTGAACACCTTGGCTCACTCCAAGGCATTTATTCACCCTTCAAAGCTTGATACCAAACAGTTGTTGGACTACAGTAGGAATGAACTATGATGTCTAACAGGCCTCCTTACAGGTCACTGTCATTTGAATCATCACATGCAGATACTTGGACTATCGTAAGACAGTGTGTATCGCCTGTTTGGAAAATGATGAAACAGCAGAATACATACTTTGTGCTTGCCCCGCTGTGGACCGAATCAGGTTTATAGAGTTCGACAGAGCTCGCAGCCCCCGATAAAAATTGGACTGACGATTATAAAATCGTTAAAAACTAGCTGTAAGGAGTCTGAAGCCCACCCTGACCCATACGCCAACCAATTCATCGAATAAATAAATGTCTCACCGCGAAAGAATGCAGCCTGTAACAGCCTCGAAAAGTCTAGGCGAGTACCGAACAGACTACAGAATTCTACGATGGACCTTTACCGATATAAAAGGTCGGCTTCTCGTCCAGAGAGGGCAGTTGAATTTAGAAAGTGAATCGAGCGGTTAAACAAGGAATTCAAATAGTGGAAATAAATTGTTAGTTGCTAAAGTGTTGAATATAAATTAGTTTGTGATAGTGAAATATTGTTAGACATAAATTTGTTTAAGACAGTTAATTCTTTAATTTGTTACAATTTGGTGTCAGGTGTAGGGCATGGGTCAAGGACGGATTCAGATTCGTTACAGTATATATGGTTCATATAATACCCGTCTATATTATTTCCATTTTATAAAACAACGATAAAAATAAAAACAAAAACAAAAATTTATTGGAGCTCCGGGCCGACTTGATTGATTCCAGTGGTGCATTTGGTTTTTCAGCTGCAGTAAAACGCGGAAAAACCTGCAGCACCCCATTAACTGAAGATCTTGATCTACCAATGTCCTCTCTCTCATAAAACAAAATGTGGGGTATCTCCAGAGGCTTCAATAGATACATCGCAATACATCGCACGAACACTTCGTGACACGACTATCGTCAAACTCAAACCAGTCTGTTTCGTCTTTGACCAAGGCGTAATAATGACCAAATTCAACGCCAAAACCACAGTGAACAATGACTGCATGAATATTATAATAGTGGTCTGCTAGATTGAAATGTCCATCTATTTCGAATCTTCCAAAGAGTTTATTGCTTCCAACACGGTGTGAAAATACTAGAATCATATTTTTTGCAACTTAGTATGGAATATTAATACACTGTCCACCCGTAATGCAACTCCTACAAAAAATGCAAAGCTAGCTCCCTTAATATATATTACAGATACATTCTCACGAGAAAAATATCTTGTCAAAATTGAAATGGAACTCAGTGTCCTGAAGTTGAGAACCGGGAAAATGTACCACTGTTATTGTTGGATTATCTATTTTGAGAGACCATGTTTCAGGGTTTCAACGATGTCGGCTTCCATGGCAGCAACCAAATACCAACTCCCAACATAGATGCTTTAGCCTACAATGGTGTCATTCTCAACAGTCATTATACACAAGAGTTATGCACTCCATCTAGATCAGCCTTTTTGACCGGAAAGTATCCCATACATTTAGGTGAGTCCATTCGTACTATCTTGAATGTATGTCAATACGAGAGGAGTTTGAGTGTAGGAAGAAGGGTGTTTGGAGCAAACTGTTTCATTGTTTTACAAAATATTCACTTCCCCTGTGTCCAACTTAATTCTCGAAACCACCCTCAAAAACAAGTTTTTGGAAGGTTTCAATAGCTTTCACAAAGAAATTTCCGGCCTTAATGGTAAAGCTTGTACTGTTTGTCTTCCCGTCGCGGTGCTGATCAGGTTTATCAGAATCAAATGTCATCAAATAAAGTAATCGGCTCCGTTAAAAAGCAGGATTCTTTTGGTCAAGAATGGGGATTGCAATTCCGCAGCTTATCCATTCCCGCGGGATTTCAAAGTTGCGAGATTCGCAGATCCGCGTTTGCAAAGTGCGGGATCCAGTGGATTAGTAAGTGCAGTGGGATCTCGCGGTGATGCGGGATCCCGTTTTGCCGGATTTCAATCTCTAACCGAGAATAGGTGTAAACTACAATAAACTTTCGCGGATTACAGCAGAGGATCGAATAGAGCCACTTTCTGTGTGACGACCGTCACATAAGCTCACATTCGCTTGTCTGCGATGAGTCCAAACATGCTCTGCTATCTCCCATTTGCCTCTCGCTGTGCTCAGCAATGCGAACTTTCAATGACCTCTTCGTTTCACCGATATAGGATTTTCCACACTCGCAGAGTATCCGTTTAATGACACTCTTGAAATCGCAGTCCGCGTTTGGTTGCCTAGTTTTCGTGAGGCTGCTACAGATGGTGTTTCCGTATCTGAAGCAGGTTCTGATGTTGTACTTGGGCTCAATTCTTATCCTTTCCGACAACCCTCTTATGTAGAGAAGTGCAAGTACTGGTTGTGACGGCTTCTCTTCCTTGCGAGGCTTTTGTTGTCTTTCAGCCAAAGTCTCTTCCACCATCACTTTGGAGTAACCATTCCATTGAAGATCATTTTTGATGATGCCTAGTTCCTTTTCGAGAGCTTCCTTCGTATTACAGAGCCCGAAAGCACCGTCTCCTAGAGTCTTGATGATTCCTCTTTCAGTCGATTGTTAGTGGTTGGATTCGTGGTTCAGATACTGTCCTCTGCAGTATACAGATGTTTCCCGCTTAGTGTCGGTCCTCTTCACCAATACGTTGTTGATGTGCTTCAGGAAGGTATCTAGTTCTGTATTCCCATGGTTCCATATTATGAAGGTGTAGTCAGCGTATCTCAACCAGACTCGAGGCTTCTTGTGGGCTTCTCCAATGGCTAGAGTTTCAAACCACTCCATATATATGTTGGCTATAACTGGTGAAAGTTGCGATCCTATTGGCAGTCCCTCATTTGGCATCTTAGTAATTCCATGATTACTACTATAGGTGAGTTCATTCTATCTTCCAGATCCCCGTCTTCGGATAGCTGAAGCTGCTGATGAATTCCATCCAGAAAAGAGGCATTCGCTTGATTGGAGACACAAACATCACTTGCAACCTTGATAGTCTGGAACATCGAAGGAAGGTTGGAGATTTGTCTCTCAGTAGTGTTTGTGTTCTATTTTTTTAAGTCATATTCAAATTGTTATATGAAGCACTGATTAGGTGGAATTCAGTTGGTATGAAGACGTTTGAGAAAGCTATTGACAGTCGAAACACGTGTTGCACTTTTGTAAACCGTACATTGAGACTCTTAGAATATATTTTGAGACAATTCTTACCCTTGTTTTGGGGTGAAGGGAGTCACGAATACAAAAATCAACGTATCTCCATTCTTGTGAATTGTTGACGCAACTCCTGATAACTGTTTCATTTCGTGTTCGTTTAGCTACACTATAGTAGAAGTTTTAAGAAATTTCTGTCAAAAAAATTAACTTTTAGGGCTGATGTTATAACGGATTTCTAGTTAACTCATCTTCCTTCACATTTCTTATATATTTCTCAGTCATCCTTTGCAGGAATTTCTTGGTCGGAGTTGATGACATTGCCCTGACCTCCAGTACCTATTCCCACGATTAATCACGTTACTCTGTGTCAGATCATTTTGGGATGTTCGTCCAATCTTGAACAATCAATTTGGTATGGTCGCCGTGACTATGTGAAATCGTCTCACCTTAAAGGTTACTAATTTTTCAGCGCTCGATCTTTCACCTCGAATCCTGTTGATTGGAATTGCGTCATGTTCACGGACCGTGTATTCGGTCGAATTACTTTTCAATGTCTTTAACATTGACCGCAATCTTGCTGCAGAGACCAGTTCCTGATTTGCCGCTATGGAATTTTCTGACCGAGTTTTGTAATCGAATATAGGACTGAAATGCAAAGCATGTTCTTTGTGGTCGGTTTCTTCGTAATTATATATGCGATTAATCGATTTATTTCATTTTTCCACACTTAAAAGAAAATGAAGGTTGTGGTAGAAATATCTATGGCTTCCTCAGGACTGGCTCGTGAGATTTACAATTTCGTAAGCTGAAACAATATTCAACATTAAAAATGATTTGAGATTCATCCAAAATTTATACAAGGTGTCCCTGGGCTTCTTCTTTTGCTCTCGGGAATATATAGATGGAGTCAAAATATCATTAGTAGGTACTTCAGATAACTTCTTTTCCCAAAATCCTTCGTTACCAAGAAGGTACGAAATGAAGAATGTTTTTCTTCGATAATTTTACAAGTGGATATTCAAAATCAACTAAATTTTGGTGACTGACTAAACAAATGAACTGCTACAAAGTCAGGAACGGACTACCCCCGATGGTCCATACCCCAAAACTTTGAAATGACAGATATTTTCTAATATTTTTCAACAAAATGAGGTTACTTAGACAATTTTATGAATAAAAGTACTCGTGTGGAAGTCGATCAGAGCAAAGATTTTTATAAAAATGCACTTAGTAATTAGTTTGTCCCTGAATGTATTTTACATTTTTCTTCTAGTAGACGGTTAACATTTAGATCTGATAAAATTAACGTAAAATAGTTAGCGTATGCTGTGTACATTTCATTTCTCTATATCATTACCGTAGACTATAAAGAGGATAGGGCCTAAAATTAACCCCTGCGGCACTCCCATTTTGAGTTCGAGTTTTTCTGATTTTTGTTTTAGTTACTCGTCATTATATTTATGTTTTATGCTCACATAGGATAGGTTAGGTTAGGTCCAAAGTGAGTGGGTCTATTCGACCCTCCACCGCAATCCTCAAGGGTATATTGTGACTCAAACCTTTTCATGCTCGACCAAATAAACCCAGCTTCTTAACGAAGCCGATTAATTTGTATGGTGAGTGGTATTTCAGGTCAGATGATAAGAGTACGGCTGTGCCAAACTCTAAAAAACCTGATTCGGCCCATAGCGGGGCATGCACAAAGTATGTACTCTGCTGTTTCATCATTTTCCGAACGGAAACTTCCGACAGTCCGAGTCTCTACATATGATGATTCAGATGACAGTGACCTGTAAAAAGGCCTGCTAGACATTATAGTTCATTCCTACTGTAGTCCAACAGTTGTTTAGTATCAAGCTTCGAAGGGTGAATAAACGCGTTAGAGTGAGCCAATCCTGGAAGATTCTGCTAGATTCCATAGATCTGCTTGCCATCCCGGTTTATGCTCACATACTGAGTTCTATCATGTGAAAAACTTAAATCTATTAAAGTTTAACACCCCTAACTCCATATGATCCAATTTCAGTAATAATTTGTCGTGTGGAAAGCCCAAAATCTCCAACAGGGCTCTCGCCTACTTCAATCAGGTTTATAATTCTTTCATAAAAATTATGACTGGTTGTCATTCACACGACTTACAAAATCTATAGGAATATACTTTACATCCTTGCGAAATAAGCAATTTAATTTTCAATTATTCAGTATTCATCTATGTAGGTATTATGATGATTACTGGTTAGCTTACCTATTTAAAAATTTCTTCTCAGGTATGCAGCATTTGGTTATCCTGGAACCAGAACCTTGGGGACTTCCCCTCAATGAGACTCTTCTGCCGCAGCATTTGAAAAGAAATGGTTATTCCACGCATGCTATTGGAAAGTGGCATTTGGGTTTCTTCGAAAAGAAATACACTCCCACTTACAGAGGTTTTGATACACACTATGGTTACTGGCAGGGGCTACAGGACTACTATTCTCATATGACTCATGCAACGGTAAGAATATCAAAAAATGGAGCAACGTTATTGCTAACTCAACAAAAATTATCAATTTCGTGAATAGATCTCGTAGTTTTAATATTTTAATATACAGGGCGTTATAAACGAAAACTTTACCCTGGATGATTCGTATTATAAATTCTTGCAGCAGCTTTAGCACATTCATTATTTTGATAATGGGTTGCAACAATTTCTATTCTTTCTTCAGTAGAATAAATCGTGTTGGAAGACAGTGAACAAGGATGACTGAATAATAATTCGTGGAAAAGTAACAGTGGCTAACTGTCTACTCTTTGTTCTGCGACAACTAGATTCAACAAAAACTACCGGTGCAGGAAAAACTAACAGTGTCGTCCATTTCAAATCGTTCAGTACTAATTAAATCTAGAAGACCTGCGAGAGAGAATTGTTTGGGAATGCCGATTTCTGACTCCGGATATCTTTAATAATGTAAGGAACGTTTTCGAAAGTAGACTGTATTATTGTATAGAACTAAATGGAGGTCGTTTTGAACACTTTATCTGTTAATTGTGTTGCCATTGATATTACTTCTGTTGATTTTCTCAATGAAATGAGCGACAGCGCATTTTCTGTTTTTTCCTAAATAAAACGTTCAACATTCAATTCCTCAATAACGAATGAACCAATTTCTAAAAAAGTTACAGAAGTAATAGAGGGACATAAGATCTTTCAAATGATGTATCACTCGACCCTCCTTGCCATGGAAAAAAATAGGGGGGTAGGTGCTGACCGCAGGGGTGTGAAGTTTTGGGTATAATTTCCATAGCACAATTAGTCTCCTTAGAAGTGATAATTGAAGATTCCTTAAAAATTTTCGATTACTCGTCCGTTTCTGACTTACAGGGGGGAGGTCAAGTTACTACTATCGACTGGTATTGCCCTGTTTGTTCTGCTGGATTCAAAACTGTTATTTCCCTTGTCCAGTAGCCTGATGATAGTTCATCTGTGAACCAATGAATTTTATTTTATTCTGAACTGACGTATTTCGTAGTACACCTCTGAATATGGATACGACATGAGAAGGGGTATGGATGTAGACTACAGCGCCAAAGGAAAATACAGCACCACTTTATTCACCGAAGAAGCTGTCAGGTTGATCCGTGAACACGACACGAAAAACCCAATGTTCATGTATATGGCCCATCTTGCACCGCACACAGGAAATGATAATGATCCTCTTCAAGCTCCTGACGAAGAAATTGCCAAGTTTGCACACATCGAAGATCCCGAAAGACGTGTTTATGCAGGTAATTTTCATTTTTCCGCAATTCGGGATTCTTCCAATCTATCTAGATCACTGAATCGAAGAGAATACACCAAGAAAAGTAGTTATTCGAACAATATTCGGAGCACCAAGATTTCTCAGCTAATACCACGACGGATATTGAATTACAGTACATCGAAACAGTAATTTTTTATTGTCTTTCAGGTCAGTATCAGGACTTTTTCCATCTAATAACAGTCAAAATGTCTGTTCTTGTTGTTATACTGAAGTTAGATGGGAAGCGTAAATTATTTTCTTCTTTCAGTTTTTTCTTTATCAAATGAAAAGCTCAGGTATTCAGCAAGAAATGAAACTACGTTTATCTAGCTTAATACTGATGAGTATGTGAAAATAACAATCGTAGGTTTTCATAACTTCATAACATATTTTTTCATATATTTTTGTAAAGGGGCTTCCAAGAGGGACTTCCGATCTTTGACAATGAAGAACGGCCCTTGTTGAAGCTACATCTGTCAAATTAGTTGTCATTTGTCATGACTGATACTGCTTGTTGTTGAATAAATGAAGATCTCAAAGCTTTCACAGGGGCAGCCTCAAACCACTGTCTGATTATTAATAATAGTAAATCTAATGAATTGTTTTCGGCTCCAAAATCAATTGCAGTACTGTACTTAATGATTTTGATGTTAGTATAAATGAAACTTCTCTCACAACTGTTCAAGAAGCAAAAAGTCTGGGAGTTCTAGGTGCCGATCTCAGATTTGAAAAACATGTCAATATACTGTTACAACGTGCATATTTCATGTTGAGGATTATATACGGTCAAAGATATTTCTTTTCATTGAGGTTGAGGACAAT
>WOGO01003379.1:0-14438 GCA_015342085.1 Leptinotarsa defecta | reverse complement strand
CTAATATATAATTTTTATGGTCACTTTCGGTTTTAACACGTGGAAATACATTAAAATCATCTAATTTCAACCCCGAAACAAAAACTTTGTTGTGTTGTGTTATTCTTCTGATGTGAAATCATTGCTTTCGGAAAGGCATAAGGAAAATTGAAATGGAGACATAACAAGAAGAAATTATAGCTTTCGCTTATAGTTTGTTCCAAAGTTACCACTATAACGGAAAATGAAAAAACGATAGCAAAAAAATGTCCATCGAAACATGTTCAGAAACTAATGCTCATCGTTATTAATCGATATTATCTATAGTTGCTCTGATGAATTATTCAAAAGTTGTAATGAAATGGCCAAGTAACTTCATGTTTTTGTGTCAAGTTAGTTTTTTGAAGAGAGAACTTTGAAACGGACTCAAATCGGTCAAATGTTCGATAAGTTCTAGCAGATATCCCGTGCAATGGAAAGTACATCATAATTACGTTGCTTATTGATGAAATTGGATCTGTATCTTGGGCTAACAGAATTATTTTGCACAGTGGTTACTTAAGCGAACCATTTTGAAAAGCAATTTCGAAGTGAAGTATTAACAAATATCCAAATCCAATGGTTATTTCATTTATTTCTGAAACAATCGTTAATGCCACAACTATTTCAACAATTATTTCAAGTTCATTGAAACTTTTTTTCTGAAACAATTTCTAAACTTTAGCAATTACAAAAAACCTGTAGGAAAGTTCAATGTTCACTTCCTTGATAGGAACAGAACGGTTTTGAGAGTTGTTTTCATTTCATAATATCCAAAAATTATGTCGAGAATTGGAAATTCCAGTAAGCATTTTGCGAGAAAAACAAATGATATATTTGGGGAAACTTGTTAGAATGAACATAATTGGTCCTATAAAAATTTTTGATATTGTAGTAGTAGCAGTAACTTTATTCATCTCCTTACAGGAGAACACATAAATGCTTATCAGACTAATCAATTAGGGATTCACATACATAGTTCTTAACATAATAACTAGTTAGTCAGACAGTAAAAACTTCAAAGAACGATTTAAAAATTTCACTGTTTCACTTATTTATTGTTTCCTTCACAAAAACACCCAAACATAAATATCCATAACAGCTAAAATAACAATACAATATTTTTTTCTGCTTCCTGACTTATTTCTCTAACTTCCTCGAATGGTTCAACATTTTTATGTCTGCGATTTTTCTCGATGTTTTTCTTCTCAAAAATACACAAAAAAAAGTATATCATTTCGAGTAAGCTAATGAAGTTCAATCCCATTGTAAGACTGCAAATACCTCCAAAAAGTCCTAAAAAGAAGTTCATTTAGGTGAAGAACGTATTCTTTAAAGGTCATCAAGGATACAACTATAAAATTATTGACGAATGTTTTACATAGATTTTGAATAAAATCTCTTAAAGTATCATTTAAACTAGAATTTGAATGAATGAAAAGTAGCTCAGGGTACGTCATAACGAAATAAATAGTTTCAATTAACATTCTGTTAATTCACTATAAAGAAAAGAAAGGGACACAATTTATTTTCTAATGAACGAGACAAAAAGAGATAAACATATTTTCAACTGATGAAATTATATATGTATCTGCGTAACATTAGGTATCCAATATCTTTATTTATTCATTCTAATAACAGTTGGTCCAACAATGTTTCATCTGATAATTCACATGAATATAAACTATCAATTGATTCACAGATTATTTTCAGAATCTATTGAAACTTGATGGTATTTAACTTTTATCGTCCACAAATTCATTAGTTATACTTCAGTAAACGAGCTAATCTGATATAAATGTTACTTTATATCAAAAAGTCATCAAAAAGAATTGGTTGATTAACGTATTCAAAAATCACTTTATTGTGAGATTTCAACTAAATAATTTTACAAAAACGCAACACGTACAACGGCTTCTTCGGGATTGTTGATCAATTTTGATTAACTTTCCCTCTCAGTGTTCAAAATGAAAATTACGATGGAAATATTCAAAATTTCAGTTTCATCAATTTTGAAATTCAAAAAATGAAAAAGACAGATTTTCCTGTTCAATAGTGCGTACGTTGAGCGTTGAAGACGCCAGTCGACTACCACTTCGAGAGCTTTCTTACCGATAGAACCTTCGCCAATCAGGACCAGGCGGAAACGGCCTTCGTCGACTACTTCGAATTCCGAGCACGTAATTTTTATGCAGACGGCATTAATGAACTTGTGTTAATTTGGCAGAAGTATACTGATTCAAATGGTGTCTATTTCGATTGAATTGAATACGTATTCACTGAGCTATTACAGTTCAAAGTAGACTCATAAAAATGGACAATACTTTAGAAACAATCGAATACAGGAGACTGACACAAAAAGTGACACAAAAATACCGGCAAATTTACCTAAAGTACTTTGAGTACCTGCATTGAGGCGTTCAGACCATATAAAAGGACATACAACAGGATGACACGTTCAGTTATATATATGCGATACATCGCTATTAACGCAGTTTACATGTACTCAGGATGAAGATGAAGAAAAACAAGAACAAGAAGAATTTGAAAGTTACGACTCGGACGATTAAACTTCACAACTTTTTTTTCAAATTAAATTAATTTTATCTTTTCAATCTCTGCTGATATCCATCATTTTGCAATAGTTTCAAAATAAACAGGATCACGACTGACCCGTGGTATAGGCCTACTGGGGAAACCACATTAAAAAACTGCGCTAAGTACACTATCTTATAGGACGCGTGGAAACGTGTGAATATTATGACGATGACAACTTTTACAACTATTTGAATCGTCGTGAAAAACTCATTTTTTTACCTTTGACCTTGAAGGAAATTTTTTCCATACAAAGGAAAGATGGAGAACTTTCAAATTTTATTTTTAATCATATTTTAAACAATAATACTGATTTTCAGCTTGGTGGGAATTTATGTAGCTTCGAATGTCTAAATTGACCGAACTATGTATTGTGATGAAGAAATTGCATTACACACATATATCGTTATAACGACTTTTCACATGTAATACGAATACAATTATGAATATCATTCAATACTGACTGTATTTCACATACCTATTATGTCATACCAATAAAAATACACATCTTGTTTATTGAGAGATCCAACAGGTTTTTCCATAAGTACATGTACCACGCTGAAGTTGCGAACCTGTGTCCTAAAATTCAGTTTTTATTAAATACCTTTTAGTAACTTCAGACATATCATTCAAATTTGGAGCTATCAATGATTAAGTAATACTGAAAAAAACCGTGTGCGTCTCGGGACGCCCGATAACTTAACTAAAACTAACTTAACTAATCCAAGTTGAACTATTTGATATAGGATTTGTTTAACTTGAGAAAAGCTTAGGTTATTACTCAAACTTTATGTATATTGATATGATACATATACAATATTGTACATATACAATAGCTGCCTCAAGCCAATTGTTACTTTTGTGCGATTAAATAATGATACTTAATAATAAACATACAAAAAATCAGTATCATCATTTTCAAGCCACGTTTCATATAATAAAAGAATATTACATGTTTGCTGGTTAGATTTTCATAATACTGTCAACAGTATATGTCTATCGCACACTAAACACTGAGCGTCTGTCCGACGAGACAGGAGGAGCCTGCCTTCCTTTGACGTATGCGCGAGAGAAAGAGAAGCTAGACAGACTGACACTGTAACGCGTTACAGCAATAGAGGGTACGAATATGATTATTGCAAGTTTATTGAAGATGAAAAAAAACTCATTAACACACTTTATTGATTTTCACTATAAAGGGATTTTGTAAAACCCTTTAATTCTATTAACGCTTGAGAAAGCTATTGTATAGTGAAACACGTGTCGCGGTTTTTGTAAAACCCTTTACAGTGAAAATCATACGATTCACTGTATTAATGAGTTTTTATTATGGATTTTCATCAAGTATCGGCCAGTTCTATTCAATTATTGAAGATGACTTCAGTTTGCTGTCGAATCAAGAGGCGACGTTTTTTGTAGGGAGTGTTGTTTTGGATTCAATCATCCAGATGTCGGAGAAGAGAGCGATCGACAAGCTACATGCATGCAAGCTCGGGAGAAGATTTGTATACACAACCATCATCGGAAAAAGTATCACAGTTCTGGTATGTAGAAGAAGTATTTCAATGGATTCATTCTATGCTAGAGGTTTCTGTTTTATTTTCACAAAAGGTGATTTCGAATATGTTATTGAATAGTACTACGGTACGTTGTCTTGGTGAAACAGGGTTTTCTTTTTCTGCAAATGTGGCCGTTTTTCCGCAAATTCTGCCTTCAGCTTGTCAAGTAATGATACGTAGTATGCTTCTGTGATGGTTTTACCTTTTTGAAGGAAATCGATCAAAATAACTCCATTATTATCCCAAAAACAGTAGCCATCACTCTTGTAGCCTTAAAAACAGTTTTTGCTTTTTTGGAGCTGGTTTCCGCTTTGCAGTTCACTGATTGGACTGTATATTTGATTTGGGAGTATAATGGTGTATTCAAATTTCATCTACAGTTATTAATTGGCGCTAAACTGCGCCAGCAGAGCGTTGAAAATGTTCACTCGAACACTTCTGTGGTCTAAGTGCGTATACACCAAAAAAGCGAGCACGAGCGAACAAGAGTGAAGAAGTATTCTGCATCAATAATCGTCTGATGAGTACGGGCTAGCGAGCGAGCGAACGTATACTTGTTCGCATTCAGAAAAGATCGAGAAGAAGGAGGTACATCAAAAGGTGCTCGCACAAAGTAGATGGATCAACTACGACTACGAACTTGAAGATATTCGCCCTGGTGTGGACAAGACATCAATATGTCGAGCAAACATGAACGAACACGAGCAAACATACACGAATGCTCGCTCGTGCTCGCTTTTCTGGTGAATACGCACCTTAACATGAGCAAATGCGGCACTCAACGCGCCGACTGCTTTTTCATGCCCAAATGTTGATTTGACATGTGACAAACACGTTCTTCTGACATGTTCATAACCCCTGCTACTTCATCATTTGGCGAACTTTGTCGATGTTTTCGTCGGTAGTTGCAGTTTTTAGATGCCCCGAACGTTCAGCATATCCTATGCTATCAGCCCAAAATTTCACCGTGGTAAATGATGGTGCAGAGTCCCCATACACAGAATCCAACTCATTTTTGATTTGCGTAGGCGTATTACCTTTCAAAAGCAAATATTTAAAGACAGCTTGATACTCGACTTTGTCCATTTTCATAAAAACACTCACATAATTACACTCAAACGACTGTTACATAACAACTGCGCGTTCAAAATGGCTGAAACTTTGGTGAGTAGGTAACTGTCAACAGATGAACAAACAAGTGCTGCTATCTTCATGTTGAGGTCAAAACTTTCCGGACCCCCCTCGTAAAATCATCTGGAACTTAAGATATTGGTAACAAATGAAGCTGGTTGAATAACGAAATCAAAATTTCTACTTAAGAAATAAAAGCGGCAACTGAAATTCATATAACTATTTGCTTCATATTATAATTTTATAAGAAGTACAATTACCCGTTGTTCAAAATGTCGATACTGTCGCTTGAGATAGCATACAAAGTATCCATACAAGCTGGGTAGCACTTTCTGCACAGAATGGAGTTTTGTTTCTCTCTTTCCAAAACGTTTCCGTGGTAATCTAAGGGATACATCATCTTCCATTTGACTTGAAAATGATGAAATAAATGTTAATATCATAAATTACATTTGGCAATCAAAGAATGTAAACTTTCAGATTCGGAGATCACTTTGTATTTTGGCCATGGTCTGCAGGTTTCATTGCCTGACGTTTCGTCTACTACTGCGGTAGATATTATGAAAGGCGATATGTTAATGATTGCAGGAATCGAGTTGTTATTCTCATTGTTTCTGTACTTGTTTGAAAAATCCCAGTAAAGTGGATGAAATGTTCATTCTTGAAACAATTGAAAAAATATTCTTTTTTTTCAAGTATGCTATAACATAACTTTCGAAAAATTATTTATCGCAGGTTTCTGCGCTTTACTAAAATAAAATGAAATAAATACCAAACCAGAGATTGAAAGATTTGGGAGTTTACCCAACCCAAACAAACTTGACCTCATCAATGAATTGGTGAGGAAGTACAGTTGAGATATGTACTTTTGAATTTTTGTGATAATTTTGGTGTACAATCTAGTGGTGGTGGTAGATTTCCACTGCATCGAGGTGTATACTGATCGATAAAGAATTTTATACTCTATATATTGATGCTGTTAATTTTTTCATAAGTTTCAATTGTTTCTATCTTTTCAGCTTATTTTCGGTCAATATCTCTACGAATTCAAATTCAACCAAAGCGCTGCCAAAACAGCCCGATAAACTAACCAGGCTTTTGGCAATGATAGTGTTAATGGACGCGCTATTCGCAAAATTTCGTACCGAAGATTTTAGTATAGGTCGACCTACAGTAATCCATGCCGAGAATTTGAGAACCCTGGTGGAGACTGACCCATCACAAATGGTGTGTGGGATGGCGGTAGAAATAGGAGTCAGCTCCCCTGCGGGTTTTGATAGTTTGAAACGGTCTTTTTTGGATCGGATCATCACGTGTGATGAAGAGTAAATCCTTTACGACAACAGGAGACATTCAGGAGAGTGCTTGTACACCAATGGACCACCTAGGCGCTTACCAAAGGGGAAAACCCACAAAAAAAATGGTAACTGTATGATGGCCAACGGCTGATGTGATTCACTGTAACTCTCTGCAAACGGGGCCAAGCAATCACTGTAGGGGAAATGTTCCACGACAACGCCCGTCCGCATGTTTCCCAAGTCGCAGTCCGAAAATTAAACGAATTTAGCATCGAAATTTTGCTTCCCCCACCATACTCCCAGACCTCTTGCCAGTCAACTTCCACTTTGAAAGCCTTCTCACCGGTAGAGCCATCGCCAATCAGGACCAGGCAGAAACGGCCTGGTCCTGATTGGCGACTACATTAAATCCCTAGCAAACAATTTTGATACTGACGAATTCAATCGACTTGTGTTACATTGGCAGAAGTGCAGTGATTCAAATGGTTATAATTTCGGACAACACTTTCGAAACAATCTTGAACAATATATGCTCTGATGTATATATCGTAGTCAATGAAAGAATCCATCTATCTGTTTGTATGCCTACGTCTTATCTCAATAGTTGAGGTATAAAAAATTTAACTTCCGTCGTTTTCCAAAACGTGACAGTTCTACCCTGAAAACATGGAACTTGAAACCCCAAAATAAACTGAATAAGTCAAATGCATCGTAATGAAACTCAATAAGTATGCAATAATTTCAATTCGAAATCTGAACTTAACAAGATCATTCATTATCTGGCCATGGGTGAGTATTTATAGTTTCGAAATTTACTCCAAAATGCACATTATAATAACTTACTTGCATGCCTGTTGAGACAAGAAAGATCCGCTAATGTACACTGATCACAGAACTTTCCTCTAAATATGCTCATGTAATTGAATGGAATACAACCACACATTGCTATGATACTTTTGATTTTACAATCCATAATGCAGTCACTGTAACTGTAATTGCCAAAAACTGTCGATAGTTCGTCTCGAAATATACAATCTCTCTAGAAAGTAAATATAATCAGCTATATTTTAATAATGAAGAATGCATTTGTTTGAAGGTGGTTGACACTGTTTCGTGGTGCATTTCATTGGTTTGGACTTGTGCACTGTGGAGTCCACAACGAATTGTCATTCTTCGTATTGGTGAAGAGGACCGAAACTAAATAGAAACATCATCAATCAACTAAGAGAGGAATCATCAAGACTATAGTAGACCGTGCTTTCAGGCTCTGTAATACAAAGGAAGGTCTCGAAAAGGAACTAGGCATCATCAAAAATGACCTTCAACGGAATGTTTACTCCAGAGTGATGATAGAACAGGCTTTAGCTAGAAGACAGCAAAATCTCCACAAGAAAGAGAAGCCGCCACAACCAGTACTTGTGCTTCCCTACATTAGAGGATTATCGGAAAGGATAAGAAGAATTGGGTCCAAGTATAACATCAGGACCTGCTTCAGATCTGGAAACACTATCCGTAGCAGCCTCACGAAAACCAGGCCACCAAACGCGGACTGCGATTCCAAGAATTGCATTTACCGGATATTCTGCGAGTGCGGAGAATCGTACATCGGTGAAACTAAGAAGCAATCGAAAGTTCACATTGCAGAGGACAAGAAACACACACACCGAGAAGAAACCAGCAAATCAGGAGTAGCAGAACATGTTTGGACATATTTGGCATCAACATAACATCAAGTGGTCTCAAGATGAAATCATCCACAAAGAGAACCACTGAATCAGGAGAAAATTCAAAGAAGCCGCATAAATGTTGTCCAATAACGCATTCAGCCAAGCTAGCGTAGAGATACGCAACATATGGAAACCTATAATCAAGCGGAACACGACCAACTCCCGCCAAACGGTCAGTGCCTGCGAAAACCGATAAAGCGCAGAGAGGGAAGAGGGGATAGATGAAAGCACTTGAATAACCTATAAATAGTCAGATATCGGGGGAATAAGTCCAGTTATCACCCGGAGACGATTGTGAATACCAACAATCGAAACATCGTGAAGTAACTTGGCTTGGAATCTTTCAATTTTCATTTCTTGTTAATAATTGTTAATTCTTATCTCCTCTGATTTTTTAATAGTTGCTTGTATTTTATTTCGTTGTAATTCCGGTTTTTTTCGCTTAATATAATTTTTTATTCAGATAATTTATTTAATTTTTATAGATTCATTAAGGGATTTCAAATCAATTTATATCATATCAGACAATGGAAGTCCAGACCAATGAAATGCACAATGAAGAATACAGATTAACCCCACAGTGACCAATTAATTGTCTTTGGAAAGTTTTTTGGTCTCACATTGCGTGCAAACTAGAATTGAAGTTTCCTTTATGATCCACAAATTACAAAATTTTCATAAGATATTGACAGTGGGGGATTCACCGATTTCAATTATTTTCGAAGTTTATTTTTTGATGTCAACGGCATCCACTACTTTGGTCATTAGCTTCGTGTTTTGGGTAGGTAATTTCAATAACATCCCGAGTCATGGCTGTTCACAATCCGTCAGCCATGTACCATTGCAGGATTATGCCTTCTTCAACTGAATAAATTATCTCTTGAAAAATATCTAGTCGTTCCAAAGCCGCCTCGGTAGATAATAACATTGCCTTGAGGTGGGTTAAAGTGCACGACAGGAATAAAGGTAATCCCATTACCGACTCTTTAGCCAAGGAAGCGGCTGGACTAAGAATTTTAAGACTCAGTGACACCTACGACCTGATGACTTCGACAATTGCGGAAGCAGCCACACGTCACACCCATGGTCAATCCCTAAAAAGATGGGATGGAATCAAAGGATGCAGTCTTGCCAGGATCACTCTGGGCGACCCTGGGAAGCTGGCGCCGAAGAAATATCTGGCGATGACCAGGAAAAATATATGCTTGACAGTAGGATTTCTGACTGGCCACTGTCAACTAAGGAAACACCTCCATAATATGGGGCTAGTGGACACACCTCTATGCAGGATATATAAACAGGAAAATGAAACTGTTAGGCATGTCTTATGCGAGTGTCCGGAGTTATCGTCAATAAGAGGGTGTGTGTTCGGCGAGTCTTGGCCTACACCTGACGATAGAAAGGAGAAGTCTCCTAGTAACCTTTCTGGAAAGGATAGGATGGACGATGACCTAGGAGGACAACTCCTCGGGAGGATGTACAATAGGTCACATGTGGCCTAAGTTCTGTGGCCCTACACTCACCCTCCCTACTCGACAGATACAGATACAGATCTGGTAGTGGTGGGGATGAAACTCCTGACAGATGGAACTCCTGGCAGATGAATCAGAATGTCTTGATGATTCTGAGCAGTGTTCAGCCATGTTCAAACATAACAAACCTAAATGGCTTCGATATGTGACAATTGATGAAACATGGACCCTTCACTTTACTCCGGAATCAAATCGATCGTCATATGAGTGGAAAGCAACTGGTGAACCGCGTCCAAAACGCTCGAAAGTACAACAATCTAATGGAAAGGTTATGACCTTATTATTTTGGAATGTGCGTGGTGTAATATCCATCGACTTTCTTGAGCAATAAATTACCATCAACAGTGAATATTATATAGTGTTGCTGGAGCAATTGAATGCCGAAATTCCAAAGAAACGAGCGCATATGGCAAATAAAAAAATTGTTTCATTAACACAACGCACGGTGTCACACAAGTCCATCAAAACACAGGCAAAACTACATGAATTGAACTTGGAATTGCTCCCAAATGCTCATCGGTAAGAAATCTCGTTCAAATAAAGAGGTTATTGATGAAACTCAGACGTATTTTGAGGCAGAAGATAAATCGCTCTACAAAACTGGTTTTGAAATGTTAGAGCGGTGCTGACATTATAAAGAAACGCGCTTTCTCATTCAGGCCCGGGACTTTTCAGCCTATGTGTTTAATTAACAATAATTTTCAGTTCTGTTTCAGAAAGATGAAACACAAAAAAGTATGTTTTATCAAACGTGTGGTTTCAACTATAGATGTGTCAAAAAAGGGGCATAGAGTTTAGAAATAACATACTTTGAATCTTCGACAGGTAACATTGTACGTCAGCCATTTCTTTCCTAACCTCACAACTTATTATTTTGTAAGAATATGTAATATACGAAAATGAACAATAAGAATCCACAGGTCACTATATTTATGCCCTCACGTGCTGAATTTGAACTAATAGGATACCTTTTCGATTGGATATTTCTTCACTTCAGGAGTACTTATAGTTGTGACTGATGAGACTCTCAGAAACGTTTCTGTTCCTACGCCTATCAACTTTTCAGTTAAACTGCCAGAAGTAGTATCTGGGTAATCAGTTGGAAGAGACACCATGATCTAGAAAAGTGAAAATAGACTATTTGAAGCGATGATTATTGATGATTTTGAATTCATAATCTTAGCATTATCATACGAGTCGGCGCAAACAATGATCCATATGAGGATCTATATGAAACTTGGATAATATATGGGAAAGAACGGTTTTGGCTTTTTACCTTCTCCATCTGCATACAAAGTTGATCTCTCCTGAAAATATACCTCTTTGAATTCAAACTTCTACTATTTTCACATTAGAATCCACAGTGCTGAAAGTCACTTTTCAACGAAGCGTTTGGTCCTGATGAAGTGCCCGTCATCGTACTTAAAAACTGTGCTACCAGACTTTCCAACCTGTCTTACTAGAAATGGGATTTTTCTTCTTATTGGAAGATTGCTTGTGTTCAGCCTATACCCAAAAAGGGCAAAAAATCTTCCAAATTACTATAGACCAGTCGTTTTGCTATCAGTGATATCAAAAATCATGGAGAAAGTCGTAAACCACCGTATCTTCAAATATTTGGAAGACTTCAACATCTTGAGCGACCATGGTTTTTGGAGAGAAAGATCAACAGGCGATCTTCTATCGTATACTCCACCAAGAGCAGAACATATGGACTGCTCATCGTTTTAAGGTTCAACTCAGTACACCTTGAACTTCACTGTTCAAAAACTCTTCCATTTGGAGAATTGCGTTCATGTGAAATAAACTTCCTGAGAATATTTCAAATTCAAATTGAATCTCTACTTTCGCACAGGCATCGCTCTTAGAGCGCCTACAGTTTTTTTGTAATGCTTGTGTTTTGCCCTTTCCCAAAATTTTCAACCGTGGCAGAAAGTCGTGTGATATGCTATCTGAAAAGTATTTCTTGGTCTATACAGTCATATGATTTCAACAAATTTAATCAATCATTTTTTGACACAATTGGATTAAACATTTTAAAGGAAAACTATGGGCTTTGAAATCAAATGTGCTATGGACACGAGGTGATTTCAGATATTTTGTCAAATACATGCCACTCGAATTATCTGGAATACTTTCGGTTTGTGTCTGAAAGTTACCTGTTTGCATGATCTACACATCCATGTATAGAGTTACTTATTTTTAAATTGATTACTTCCTTCCTTTCTTTGGAAGATTCCCTCGTCCTTTTTTTGTATCAAGATGGAGTAGTAGAAAGCCAAAAACTTTCTTTCCCAAAAATTTTGTAAATTGTTTTGAAAATTAATAAGAGTATCCCACATATTACGACACATATATTTCAAGATTTATAATATATCTAAGATATATCAGTGACTTCGCAAACCATGAAAAAGTTAATGAATGAACCCTCTGTTTCAAATGAAATAGATGGGTATATTTCATTTGAATGATACATTGTCTCCATGAATAGATATTCATACAAAGTAAACAAATCTTGGCTTTTAACATGTTCCTTTTGCCTATTGAGAATGTAGGTGGTATTATAATTGGACCTTCGTAATATAACTTTACCAGACCAATACATCATGAAAAATACCTTGAAGCCACGTTTTAATAACCATGTGATTCTAATAGCGCACCCCTTTCTTGCTATCCATCAACTTGGTATCAACGATATCTTAACCCAGAAAATGCGGCTTGGTTGAGGGTGGATGCATAGGAAATATAAGGATTGAAACGCCCCAAGGAGACATATGTCGACTACTATAAAATATGGACACATAAAGGTGGAGCTTATGAGAACTTAAAAATGGGAATTATTCACAATTATGAAACTAATAAATCAAATATATTTTCTGTTTGTTTCGGGCAATGTAGATGGTGAAACAAGTCATTAAAAGAGGTATGGAAATTCTTCCCTGTGGGAGGTATCCATGTTTTGCCCTAAAATAAACGGTAGAATTGAACTGAGAAACCTTGTGAACTGCTCTTTCGGTGAATGGCATATTCAGTAAAACGAAATGATATACTGTCTTCAGATACTGCCCGGAAAGGAAAAAAATTTTAAAATTTACAGCAATTCGAAACTTTTTCAGTATCATAACTTCTATCAGTACTTTTCATAAAATATGATGTTTTTATTTATGTTCATCATAATATAATTTAGTCATCATGAGATACTTGAAACTATTCAATAATCTATAAATTCTACTGAATGAATTGATTGTTTATGAAGAAATAATTGAATCAAACAGGGAAAACATGTAGTTTCCGAAATGTGCAGGACTAAATTATAGATTATTATCATTTTCAATCATTGAATTTTCACTTCAGTACGTATTTGAATATTTGTTATCAATTCAAGGGCAACGAAGGTAGTTTCGGATCAAAGAATTCATAAGGGAATACTTTATTGTGTTTTTTACCTATTTAGATCCAAAATTGTAACTGAATGAACGATAAATAAAATAAACAATGGAAAATCATAAAGAATAAAATACTATTTTTTCACCAGCTGGCTAATACAATTATTTATTATTACACGTTTCCTCAATATAACGAAAGACACGGATTTGCATAGTCGAATTTAATTTTGTAAATGGTGGCTGATGGAAAGTCAGGAAGATCCACTTTTTTTTAAATTATATGGAGTTTTGAAGCTGAGTTCACCAAGAATTGATCATTTATCAATCATTATACTCACTTTTCGGCTGATGAAAATCCACACGTTACCCATGACCGATATTTTCAAGAAAGTTGCAGTTTCAACGTTTATTGTGCTATGAAGCACAATTGAATTCTGTGTTTGTACATCTATGATGAAAATTTGAATATTGAGGGATAATGTAACATACTACAAAACGTTGTGAGAGTTGTAGTAAATAATTCATTATTCGAAAACGTGGACAATATTTGGCCCCAACAAACAGTCACATAACTGCGGGACAGGGGCGTATTACTTGATCAGTTATTTAATGATAGGTGGATTGCTAATAATAAACCTCATCTTTGACCAACACGTTTCCTGATCTCTCTCCTATGGATCATTATGTATGGAAACATGATATGCAGATCATACAACAAGTATGGATATTATGGTTAGAAAAGTTTCACAAGCATTCAACGCCTTCAATGCCAAAGTTAACGGAAATGTTTTCGAAGATATTTTGAAATCGTTTTTATATTTTGTGTGAGAAAACAATGCAGTATTTTTGAATTTTTGATATTTTATGAAAAATTAAACTTTCTGTAACTATTCGAAATGAAACCTGCATGAGTTTTGGCTCATTTTTATATCTTCATAATTAGTTATCGATTCCGAACACACGATGGAATGAAGTATTTTGAAAAATCAAAATACTTCAATTATATCTATCATATTCTATATCATTCTATGAAACTTTTGAATTTTATGGGAAATCACTTGAGAGCCGAATACCTAGTTTTTTTTGAGTAAACAAATGAAAATCTCTAAAACGTTTCATTTCTGGCATAGTTTGTATTGCATAAACTCACATTGGAATCATACCAAAAAATTAAAAATGTGAAAATATACAG